>CAJPEV010002745.1:0-39532 GCA_905338385.1 Darwinula stevensoni
GCTTTTGGGTTATTTACGGCTCGATAGTTTTCCGCATCTTCATTTGGATTTAGAGCTAAATTCCAATCTCCGCAGAAGATTTTGTTTTCAACTTGGTATTCCTTTACAATTTTCATGAGACCTTCATAGAAGCTTGGATTATCCTCATTTGGCCCGTATATATTTGCTAAGACACATTGAAAGCGATCATTGATTGATATCTGGAGAACGAATCCATTTCCTCTTTCTAGGGCATGGACATTCTTCACTTCATAATTAAAGCCAGGATTCCCTCTAATCATTACAGCAACTACTATTACTGCAGTATGACGAGAAGTAGGAATCTCCTCCCCACTCAGCTTGTACATACCTTTCCATTCTTGGAGTAAAATGAGTATCCTGTAGGCAAAATATTTTAGCTGTTTTTTGGGTTTTTAGAAAATGAAACAGATCTCTTCGTTTCTTAACCTCTTGTAACCCTCTGCAATTCAAAGACAAAATTTCAATTGAGTCTATTTGTTTTTTGTTTTTTGTTCTGCTCTTCCGTAAATATCCTGACAAACATCCTATCTCTATCGAGCACTTTCGAAATCTGCTTATTACTAAAGATAGGTTCAGCTTCTACACTGTTGAGTAGAAAAGTAGATAATTGAGTGTATGGGTTGAAATACAAATTCAGCCGCGAGTGCCGTACAATTAAAGTTGGAATGTTTCTACAAAGACACACACAAAAGAAAAGGAGGGCCCGAAGGCAAAACTCAGTCGTTCCAGGGACATTTCGGATCATGGGCAAAAACGAGGAAGGAGCGGCGTCCGGTTTTTCATGCCCCAAGAGGCCGAAGGAAGATAGGGGCGGAGAGAGAAGGAGGCTCATGAGGGGAACTTTTCAATCCCACCAGACGTGTTCATTTTCCGTGTAGTCCATACCTTCTTCCGGGGATCGAAATGTTGGAGAGCTAGACCGTTTTTAATGAGACGTACTCGAGCCCCTGTTTTCTCCTTTTGTCGTATCTCATAAGCCATTTTCTCCAATTCCTGTCGTTGGTTTCTTAGAGCTGGTGGGACATCCTCCATGATACTGATTTTTGTTGCCTTTCCTTTCAATCTGGGAAGATTCATCATTATCAGATCTCTATGTCGCATCTCCACAAAGGAGACCAACATCCGCGGGGAGTTGTCAGATTGTGGACTTGGCCTTGGAGCCGGGTTACTCTGATGTAGGCGGTGCACTGCAGAGAACTTCATATCCTTCAGCACATCTTCCGGGATTTCTAGTGCTTCTCTGAAGAAGATCTTTACGACCACTTCAGGATTTTCCTCTCTTGTTTTTGACGGAAGTCCAGCGATGATAAGATTTCTCCTCCTGGAGTAGATTTCCTGCATCAGAAGCTTGCCTTCTAGTTCCCGGATCTTTTGAATTGTCAAATTCTGAAATGTTAAACTCCAAAAGGTTGTCCTTTGTACCATTTGTCTTTGTTTATGTGTGTTTTACATGTTAAAACATAGATTGCTCAATAAAACTGGAAAAAAAAATTTGTTTTACGGAAGTCGGAGTTAAAATTGGGGGAAAACGCATTTTCCTCATGAAGATTTAGAAGGGAAACGCCGTGACTGCGTGTTATCGAGAAATTCGAGTTAAAGAGGTTCGAGTTATTGAGAGTTAACTGTACCATTCGAGACTGCTATCAGTTTCCAAAAAAATATATATTGCAGTAGGAAACGCCCTTTTTTTAAATATAGGGTTTCACGTTTCTATCGACGGGAGTTGGAAGAGAGGCACGTTTCACGTTCTGCTGTTACACTTGTAGGCACGAAGTATCACGCAGTAATAACAGTACCAAGTCTTCGGATGCCAGAAGTATATATTTTATGGTGTATATATCATAATATAACGTCCGAACTTGTGGGTTTCTCATAGAAATAGATGAAACAAGACAAGATGTGCTCCTTTTCCGATTGGAAATGGCGACGGGGCATCCACAAATCGAATCTCTCGAATATGCTCAGTTTCGGAGCGTCTCGACCGAATCCAGCGTACTCTCGGATCCCGCTGTCGAAATTCGAACGCAGAGCCCCGATTCGCTCGATTTCTCCTCAGTCCACTCGGAGACCCCAGCTCAAAAAGCATCCTCCCTTCCTGTCGTCGGTGTTGTCGAGGTAGTAGGGAGTCCATTCGTTGGCGATGGCGCACGTGTAGTTACCGGGCGAGAGTCCTCCGCACTGAGTCGCGTCCCCGTCCGAGTACCACGACATGCACATCTTGGCGTTCAGGATCCAGACGGGGGAGTAATTCGGCACGGACAGCATCCACGACATGCGGCAACCTCCGGCCCTCTTATCCGTCATGTCCCTGTATACCACGGTCCATGAGTTGACCGTCGCGCAAAGCGTGGGATCCACGTCTCCCCCGCATTGCCTCGCGTCTCCGTCGGACGACCAGCGGAAACAGAGCTGCACGTCGTCGAACCAGCTCGGCTCGAACAGGGATTGGATCGACCAGCTCATCTTGCAACCCTTCTCGTCCTTGTAGGTGTCGTCTTTGTAGAAATCGGTCATCCTGCCGGGCTTGGCACAGAGCTGCTGCCCCACCCCCCCTCCGCACTGAGACGGATCTCCCGCCGCGTCCCATCGAAAGCAGAGCTGCGTCCATCTCTGGAACCATGCAGGGACGTCCACCTGAGTCGCCACGTCTGTCGCGAGCGCATCCACCGTCGCCTTCGTCAGGATGCGAGTGTTCTGAAGAGTGGCGGTCCTGTCCACCAACGACTTGAGCTTGCTCAAGCCGAAGGACCACCGCGCGGGGACCGCCATGACGATCCTCATCAACTCGTCCACGTACGCCTGCAGGAGATGATTCCACACCGCGTCCTGCATGGACGATCGCTTGTTTGCGTCCGTGATGAGCCCGCTGATGCTTGCGAGCTCGCCCGAGATGAGCCAGGGAACGGCCAACCAATACTGGACATCGCCCGACGGCTGCACGCTCGAGTTCACACCGAAGTACCTGAAACCGGAGCGCCGGTTCGTTATCTCCTGCTTTTCGTTTCGGCATTTTGCGAGAGGAACTACGTCCCATCCACACGGTCTTCGAGAGAAGAGTTCGATGATTTTCGCGAACGACTCACCCAGCAGTTTTCGTCGTCATCTCCTCGAATCTCCTGTCGACCGGCTGGGCGGACTGTATGGGCTGCGCGAGCTGGCTGCCGTTGTCCTGAAGCAACTTGGTGAAGGCTGCCTCCGCTTGTCTCTTCGCCTCCTGCTCCGTTTTGTTCAGGAAGTACTCGGAGCGAGTCTCCAGGACGAGCTTCACGAGACCACCGAAGTCGGCGTGCTTAAAGTAGTGCGTGCCGAAGTTGGCGATGAAATCTTCGTAGGGCCCCGGGTTGTTGGAGTAGCTGTCCGGCAGGGCGGCGATGGCCGCCTTGACGAAGTTGTCGAGCAGCAACCCCGGCACCGTCGAAGACTGCGGGATGAGGTCCACCGACACGGCCGAGTAGAACGACGTCACCTCCTGGACGAATCGGGACCCGTTGAGGAGCGAGTCCTGCATGCGTCCATAGGAGTCCCCGGCGGAGAAGCCGTACGTCGCCAGCGTCGGATCCCCGCCGACCGCGAGCGCCATCCACGCCTTCGCGTCCTGGTACGACGTGTAGAGCCGGACCCTGGACGGCAGCCACTCTCCCGTGCTCGGCGTCAACCCCCACACTTGGTCCGGGGACTCTAACCCCCCCCCCCACTGACGGACACGACGTAGGAAAAGTCTGTGAGCTCATCGTCCCTCGCTCCCGGTCAAACCCCCCACCCCCAAATAATTTCCAAATACGGCTGGACTCGATTCTTCACACTTGTTTAGAAATTGATTATAGTGACGTGAAAAACCGCTTACCCCCATGGCATAGTTGACACGGTAGCCCTTGTCGCAGGTGAAGTTGAAGATGGGTTGCCTGAACCCGTCCCGTCCGGTGGTGTCCATAGGAGTCAGGTCCAGCTGCGTCACGTCCACTCCCCGGGACATCTTGCTCAGAAACGGCAGCGTATACGTGCAGCGCTGCGGAGTCTGGGCGTGCGAGGCCGCCGCCATCAGCAGCAGTGCCCCGAGAAGCTCACGGAACATCTCCGGTCGATCGGATTCTCTGCTCTTTTAGCCGGGAACGAAACCGTCTTAGCGTGGGAGATCTAGAAAGAGGAACAGGCTGGAAGCATCCCGCCGGATGGCACGAGAAAACCTCCAGCTGCGATTCCGGTTCACGCTAGCTGGAGGTGACTAAATTTTCACTCGCGGTGGAATCGTCATTCCACTTCGTCACTCGATTCGAATTCAGACGAGAACGCGAGAAATATCCGAAAACTTATTTGGATCACTTGGAGGTGCTGCATTGCGTTCATTCTACTTTTAGGTGTTGCCGATGTCACGTATTTCGATTAGAGCCTCGAATGTTCCTCGATCTCGCTAGAAAGCGTAACGTTGAACTCGGTGGCCGGAAGCACAAGTGTCAGTAACAGCGCGAAAGTTCACCTAAATCGCCTATCCTCTGCATTTCTGCAAGCGAATGAGTCTATCGTGAGATGCATATTTACGATCGGCTGGGAAGTGACGGCAGGGGGTAAATAACGCGATGGTTGAAATCCCGATCGGACGCAGGGAAGTCGTGAGTCGGTATCCCCAAGGTGAAACCAAAATTCTCCATTTCGTTCGCCGTGGTGTCGTGGCCGCACCGAGACCTTTGTCGAACCGAAATTGCAGAACAGGCCAGCTAGCATCTGGCAAAAGGTTCAAAAACGGTCGACAGGTTACGGACGGAGCACGGTGCCGACACGACGCCCACGGATTAAAAAAACGCGACGAAATTTAGCTCACCCCCAGCTCGAACAAAGTTTGAAAAGCGTCCGTTTGAATTTAAAAGCGGGTCGAGCCTAGGAGCGATGTATGTCGTCGAGGAGTTATTACCGATTATTCGCTTCGAGTTAACGGTACATTGCTAGAACCGTTGGATGATCTGCCCGAAATCGAGCCTCACGGTAAACTGCCTAACCTTTGTCGGAACACGGGCGAACCTCTTATTGCGTTCTGCCGCCCCTCGCCGTTCGGGTCGACGGCAGGACGAAGGAACCCGCGCCGGCCGAGGTCGGCAGCTTTCCTTCTGGCCTCCACCGGGGACGGACGGGCCCATCCGGTCTCCGACGTCGACTTCCCGTGTCGGTCCTTCTCTGCCTTTCTCTGCCTTTCTCGATACGAAAGATCCCTGCAAAAGACGACATCCCCTCCCTCGGCGCGAAGCACTCTGGCGTCGGATGACTCCTCTCGGTGCAGACCTCCTCGAGCTCCACTCGCCTGCCCTTCCATTCTTCCACGACGTTTGAAGGATTCGTTGGATGATCCACCGTGTCTTCTCGCGTCTGCCGCCTCGAAGGTCCACGCCTCGCAGCCACAGGCGAAGATCAACTGGAGCAGTGCTTGGAGCAACTTCGCGCTCTTTCCTCGCCGTTTCGCTATTTCGCGGTTCCTGCGTCTTTCTTTCGCTTCCTTGCGACCCGTGGATTCGGTATCAGAACATGTAATGCCTTCTAGAATCTCCAATTTGAACGTCGGTGATTGGGGTGAGGTCTGTTCGGTCGAGGCATCCTGCGATGTCGTCAGTCCAGAACACATTCGGGATAAGTAAAGGTATCGTCACGAACAGAGAACCGACCCGAAGAGATATGAGAGGGGGAGGGGAGGGAAAAGGAGGAGGGATAGGACGGGGAGGTGGAGGGGGAGCGGGAATGCGGAAGAATCCAACCTGCATGGGCCCGTATGCCAAAAAAGGAAGCCGCCAAAAGCTCTTCCTTGTGCATCTCACATTCTTCATCGACAACAACGGATGTAAAAGGATCCACATTCACGGGGAGATTACGAAAGAAATTATAGAAGCCGTTTCCATTCCATTCGGATCCTGAGAAAAAGTAGAGCATGAGCACCTGCTCCATTCTTCCCGATGGAGTTACGCGGAAAAGGACGGATGGAATGGATGAGATCTCAGTTTCCATCCATTCCTCGGAATGGATGAAAGCTCAGACGCCTTTCACGCCTTCTTTCCGAAGCGGAAGTTGGACTCACCTAACGGTCACTCGGCCGGGTGTGATCGGATCGGGGTCGTCACCGCCCCCTTTATAGGTGGGTTGCCGCCCCCTAACCTTCGAGACTTCCAGCTTGACCCGCGAGAGTGGAATTCCGCGTTCACGCCCCCCGACCGGGGCAGGATTTCGTGTTCGAAGGGGAACGACGTGTCCGAGGACACGTTGCTCCCCGTCGTCCGTGGATCCGATAGGATGCGTTGTATAACGTTCCATCAGAGGACCTCGATTTCTCCTCCCATCGAGATCGCATTTTATGGGTCGGGACGATAACGACACGGACAGTCAGTGAACAGGATTGAGGTTTTTTTTGGCTGGATGGACACCTGAGAACTGTCGATACGCTTTGTATGTTTTTAATTTCGTAGGCTGAAATATATTTCAGCATACGTTTTTCCCAACGTATTTCGTTGTTGTTTTTCCCTATTGGTTTCCCAACGAATTTCGCCATAAGTCGTTCCAAATTCGCAGTCCTCTCCTCACGGTTTTCCCATTCAGTTTCGGCAAGAGACTTTCTATTTCGGCATCAGCCGTTTCGATTGCAGTAGTGCCTGCTTCTGTCGACGCATTAGGGATTTTTTTAGGGGCTTCTGAGATACATACGACCATACCTCCAGACGAACCAGTTCATGGCATCATGCATGATGCCATGAACTGGTTCCTTAATGACTTTCTAACTAATGACTAACTCCTTAATGATTTTCCTAACGTTCGCGTGAAGACTGCCAGCATATTCAACTTTTGACAGTAACAGGTACACTCTGTTACAGGTACATTCGAGGCGTGAGCCTATAAAACTGAGAGAGAACTAGACAACTACGACTAGGACGAAGCTTGCGGCAAAGGTCGGACGGAGAAGCTGCTCGACAGAGAGGCTGCAGTTGGGCACATAACCCGTCAGAAACTTGGTTTCGCCATGCACAAACTCGATTTGATGCTAATGGAGAGAGCGTATCGATGGCTGTAATTGCTTCAATTTCGTGCGCGCATTCGTTTGATTTGTAAAATAATGATTTTTCGCCGAAAATATCCTATCCGTTTCTGTTGATAAACGCCAGACAAACGCCGTGTTGTCTTGCAGTCTTGTCTTACGTTGGCTTTTTCCCCATCCTTCTCTGGATGTTCACTACCAAAAACAGGAGATTCCGTTGCGCTGCCGAAATCGAAAGTCTCCTACCGAACAGAAAAACCGAGAGAAGAGCCCTGCAGAATTTGAAACGATTTATGCCAAAAATCGTTGGAAAAACCTAAGTAAATCACGAAACCCGTGTCGAAGCCCTTTATCAATTCGAGAACAATCGAAAAATTTTGCAGGTCGTTATGCCAAATATTAGTACTTTCGTCGTCCTAGGAGGAATCCTCTCTTCCCTCCAGAAATAGCGGCGGCACATGGACCAAATTCATCCGGGTGATGCCGCCAGCGAAAAGGTCATACCCACCATGTCGCGCCGGCGACAGGACCCTTAGTTCGTCGTCCTCTCCAGAGATGGCGATGGCGACAGGGTACAACATTCTTCATTCCCTCCAGACAGGATGCCAGCGACAGGGTCCCCAGTTTGTCATCCCCTCCAGAGATGGTGCTTGCATTGGTGGCACTCAAATTGGGGCGTTGACCTCCCCTCTTTCTGGCATTAGGTTCAGAGAGGGGAACATTAA
Source organism: Darwinula stevensoni (assembly GCA_905338385.1). Lineage (NCBI taxonomy): Eukaryota > Metazoa > Arthropoda > Ostracoda > Podocopida > Darwinulidae > Darwinula > Darwinula stevensoni. Next base: position 7,750 of record CAJPEV010002745.1, read on the forward strand.
AAGAACATTAGAAATTCACCACAATTCCTCACACCCAAAACAATGAACAAGGAAAAGGACTTACCATTCGGTCGTGCTCAAGTCGACGGAAATTGGTGATGAGTGAGACCACCTCGAGACTACTCAGGATTCCTGCTTGGAACAGCTTTTATACCCACCTTTTCCTCCTTGATGCAGTGGTCGACCTTGGCACTCCCCCTTCCCATGCAGATATACATCTCCCCTATTTCCGGTGGCTTCCTTTCCACTTTCTCCCTGGCACTGATTACGAGTCGTTGGCAAACGAATTCCTTCCCTCTCATCTCTCAACAGTCTATTCAAAGTACGCTATGCTCATTTCCTTTGCGCGACAGGGAATGTTTCACACTTAGTGAAATGATTCATAATTAACTCCTAGTATTGAATGACCCCTGCCTGTTGGCCATGGAACAGGGGTTAGCCAGATCGGACATCGAACTCAGCAATATCATGCAACGTAAACTCTGCATGGTCCTGTTCATCACCTCCAATTCATCTTTCCTTCCTCGTTTAGGCTCCGCGGCTTCATCCCTTCGTCCTGATTTACCTCGCCTATGCCGCATTTAAATCCTCAATTGAAATGAAAATACAGTTTCTAAATTGCTTTAGGCTGATGAAATGATGTTGAATGACGGATTTCGACGTTTCTGATATTGTCTGAGAAAAATAATTTGGGCATGTGACATCATTGGAATGCCAGATCTGTACCTGGACTGGTACTCTAGTTTTTTCTTTTTTTCATTCCGTCTGTGTCCGCAGTAACCATAACGGGAAGGGATACTTCAAAGGCTTCTGCTCAGGTCACGTGATCACAGCTCCGCTCACATATTCATCGTTTGCTGGTTCTCTTCTTAGGCCGAGTTGACACTCGTGCTGTACATCATGCTGGATATTGCAACTTCATACTGTCCAATGCAACATGCCCATGTTGGATTGGATTTTGCCGTTGCTGTACATGCTGTACAGCACGAGTATGAACTCGGCCTTAGCCCGCACACTTTGCACTTCGCCAGCACAGCACAGCGTGGTCATGTTGGATTGTTCCTGAATTCTTGCAGGGCTTTTCGCGTAGGCGTAGGAACGTCCTCGAAAGTGGGGGGGGGCAAGGCAAACGAGATAGGTCAAGTTCGAAATTCGGGTTCGGAAAATTACTATTTAATTCAAACACGAGCAGGAGATCAAATTCAAGTGAAACTAGAATGCAAATATTCTCCCTTTCTTCGTCTTTCTTTGCAAAACATTTAATCAGTTTATCTAATTCTAATTAGTCCAACACGTACTGATGTGCATGCATCAATGGGACATTTGTCAGGTGCTGTTGGGTCGTCGTCGTCTATATCCAATTCTTGAGCTGCCTCAATTCCGAAAAGACTTCTCTGTTGATGCATACACAAGAAACGTAGCATAAAACTGTGTCTTTCTCGGGCAAGTATGAAATCCAAGGGCACACTTCAAAGTACTGAATACTTCACATTGAACGCCCTGCCCTCTTTTCTCGGAAAATTATATTTTTGCGGTTGTAAAGGGCCACTTTCACTAAAATGCACAGGTTCCTGTGAAGTCTTGTCCGTTAGGACAACCGATAATACAACACCGTTGAAGTTTTCCATTCCTGAATTTTCTTCATATTTTGCTCTCTTTGGTTTCGTGATGAAAACAAAAAGCGTTTCAGTTTGAGCACTTCTCTTCTTCCATGATATTGCGCTGAACATTCACTGTTCTACCGTTAAAATAATTCAACCCAGACTCATGACTGAAAGGAACTGACTGCAAAACCTCCCTTCTCTTCAAAGAAAGACTTTCTGATGTTCCTGATGAACCTACATGAGAGGAGGACTTGATTATTCCTCCATAGTCGATCTAGTTGATAATCGATAATCGACAATCTTCACTTTTCATCGAATGGTTTCATTTGCGTGATGGTCAACACATCCGTTAAAACAGTAGGAGATACAGAAATTATTCATTGAAAGGCGCTTCTATAATACCCCCCCCCCCCTCCTCCCCATCCCTGTATCCGTCAGTGTTGGGGGGAGGAGGAAGGACCCTGGTAACTAACAAATATTCAATCAGCATTGTATGAAAGTTAGGTTTGAATCTTCGTAGTGTCGTGGTGGCATTGCATCTAGCATTAATTCTATATTTAAATGAAAGTTTTTGGAAAATATTGAAGTTCTCCTCTAGGCCACTAGTTGGAGGTATGGGTCTCGCATTTCTCCCATATGTCTTGCCTTGCCTCGTTATATTAATAGCAATCAATGAACTTGGACACTTCCTAATTTGTTATCCCCATATTAGAGACAGATCATATAGCCCAGGCCATAAGCAAGTTCGTGTTCCCTTTGAGAACCCTATACGAGAAAATGGTTATCTTATCCGAGCGAAGTTTTAGTAAAGAGGTGGCGTACGCAGCATCTTTACGCCATATCCTCAAGCCGAGGCATAGAGTATGACTAGAGGCGACACTCCGAGGGGCAGGAGGGGGAGTCGAAATATTCCAGAGACATCTGGTGGCTTGTTATCAAGAACGCTTCTTAGAGGTGTGCATCGCGGTAACGGAATCGGGAATTCGACTCGAAGGGATCCCTCAACGTAACACGCGTGTCTCGTAAAGTCCGCTGCTCGGCCATGGAGGAGTTGTTGATATGCGCGCGCTAGGTGGAGGATCGACAGCGACATCCATATTGCGACCCTGTCCATGATTGGGATTCGAGCGGAGTGAAGCCTCTAGTTATACTCTCTATATAAATGATGATTCTCCCTCCAGGCATAGAGTAGACAGTAGCTGCATACACAAGTGTACTTCGAATATTTGTGTATGTTTCCATACGTCCACGTTTTGTTGAATTCAAATGTGGCAACTCTACCAGTGACTCGGTAATGAATATACAAGACATTTCACAAAATGATCGAGGGAGATAGCGAGGGAAAAAGATGAAAACGAGGTAGACCCTTCTACGCGGACGTCTTTCTCACCTCCTCGAGTGTCAAGCGCGAGGATTTCATGTGGGAGGAATGGACCCAGCAAACGAGGCTACGTTGGACCAACGTAGCATCAACGTTCCGAACGTTTATTAAATGTTGATTCAACGTTATGTGTTTCAAGTTGATTGCTGGGGAGGAATTAAAATGAAATTAAAATTTAAAATATTTTCCATGAATTGGGGCGGTAACGGATTTCGCCCAGCTCGGCCTTCTCGCCTGTCCAGAGTAGGAATACCTAGGAATATTCTCCGTCTCGTTCAGAGCTTGGATTTATTTCGGAATAACTCGCAGCGTTTCAAGGTTTCTTCTCTTTTTCTTTCGTTCTTCATATCTTACTTATTATTTATTTATTCCTCTTGGGGTTGGGGCCCCTGGATTCTGCAGAGGACGCAGGGGTACTCGCACCGCCCCTGGATTTAGTAGTAATCCCGGTTGTAATTCCAGGGATTCGAAACCCAAACAACCTTATCGAATCATAGGTCAGGAGTCCTATAGAACCCTTTAGGGATCCTATAAGTTTTTCGTGTTTCAAAAACCTAGAGGAAAAGTCTCTAGGTTTCCTATGAGCAATATCGGTGCCGGTATAGCGTGCGCTCTACCTTCTCTAGATGCTTTTGTGGGTTTTCACTGAACCCATGCGCACCGCATAAAAACTAACTTAAAACACATGCCGCATTCCTACTATGTTGGGCCGAAAGAGTGAGAAAGGCTACCTTTTCTAACCCAACTGACCCATCATTCTCCGAAGTAGGTTGCTCTGTAAAACATGTCTTAATGTCCGGACCCATTTGATATGCCGTGAACAAAGCGTTCAGATGACATAGGGAAATGAATAAAAGAACGAGGGATCAATCGTACAGCGACATGCCTCAAATTATTTTTCCTAGACCATATCAGAAAAGTCGAAAATCCGTCATTTCATCAGCCTACATTTCAAAATAATTTAGAATTGTATGTTCATTTCAATTGAGGATTTAAATGCAGCATAGGCGAGGTAATTCAAATGATCATGACGAAAGGAAGAAGACCCGGAACTTAAACGAGGAAGGAAATATGAATTGGAGGTGATGAACAGAACCATGCAGAGTTGGATGATATTGGATGATATTGCTGAGTTCGACGGATTAATCCTTGTCCGATCTGGCTAACCCCTGTTCCATGGCGAACAGGCAGGAGTCATTCAATACTAGGAGTTAATTATGGATCATTTCACTGAGTGGGGAAAATTCCCTGTCGCCCAAAGGAAATGAGCATAGCATGCTTTGAAGAGACTGTTGAGAGAAGAGAGGGAAGGAATTCGTTCGTCAGCGGTCTCGTATCAGTGCAGGGGGGAAAGTGGAAAGGAAGCCGCCGGAAGTAGGGGAGATGGATATCTGCATGGGAAGGGGGAGTGCCAAGGTCGACCACTGCATCAAGGAGGAAAGGGAGGGTATAAAAGCTGTTCCAAGCAGAAATCCTGAGTAGTCCCGACGTGGTCTCATTCGGCACCAGTCTCCGTCGACTTGATCACGACCGAAGGGTAAGTGCTTGGCCTTGTTCATTGTTTTGGGTGTGAGGAATTGTGGTGAATTTCCGATGTTTAAAATTACACTTTGGTGTAGAGAGGTGTTGCCAGGAAGATTGGAGGCGACGAGAACTCAATTTCTTGAGTGCCACCAATGCAAACGCCATCTCTGGAGGGGATGACGAGCAGCGGACCCTGTCGCTGGTGCCTTTCCTGGTTGGGACGACGAACTGAGGATCCTGTCGCTCTCGCCATCTCTGGAGGGGTTGGAGAACTCAGCACCCAGTCACTGGCGTTGTCTTTGGTGGGGATGAGGATGTAAAGGCCGTATCATACGCGTCATACAGTCGTCTCAACTCTACGCAACGTGGACGCGCGGACCATCAGTGCGGTAGTGCTTTTCTGCAGCCCCTTCCCGTACCAAAATTCAACCTTCTTTCCATTGTCCTCCCTGAGAGCATCAACAGGAACGCGATTTGACGTACTTCTAACTCTCTGACCACATAATTGCTCCTGCAGAAAAAGCTCCTGGGGTTGTGGAGAATACAGAATCTTTTGGAACGCTTTTGGAGGATGTGAATTTCATTCCCTTTTTTTCTCTCCCCCCCCCCCCCCCGGTAGCCACTCCGGTTTTCGGAGGAAAGAGACCAATTATAAGAGACTCGTCGAATAGAGGCTTTTTTGTTTGCGATGCTCCATTTCGTCAAAAAAAGGAAATTAGTTGTCATTCAATTAGGCTTAGAGTGCTTGCTCAGGTTTTGTCTCCCAGTGTTGCCGGATACCGTGCCGAAATGATGCCAGATTCAAGACTACTTCAGCCTCCGTATAGGTGTCTGGGTTTTGTTTCTTAATGTATGCGAATTCATGAGTTGAGCTGAGAATGAAACTGTGGTTAGCAGTTATTGATAGATGAGGTGGGATATGTCTTATCCGGACATCCCTGAGTTAATAGAATGGCGAGTGCCATGAGTGCCACTGCATGCTTCTTGAAGGCATTCTCTCCTAAGACCTATTCGAGATAGTTCGAGGAACTCCAGGCTTTCCACGTCCAACTGAAAAGATTCGTGATAGTATGAACAGGATTGGCCTAACGTTACACGCCCTCAACGAAACACGATTCACCCTTATAGGCCTATGAGAACTCGAACATTTCAAGAATATTATAATATAAAAACCTGGCAATAGCAACAAGATTTGACTCATTTTGACTCACCGTCTCCGACCTTTTAGTGCCATCCAAGAATGATAGTGCCTCACTGAATCGATATTTGGTCGCCTTTCTGTCCCCGTCTCCACTTTTTTTTGGGCTGCTTTTCTGGTTCGCATGTGGCTGTCGTGAATGAGGCGCCATTGTCTTTTGGAGAAAGAAACTGCTTCCAAGTCCAGAAGCGCCCCTATTCCGTCCCACGCCATTTTTGTTTCTCACAGCGTCTTTATGTCTGCAGTCCCCCCTGTCTCACGAGCTTCGTCGCTCTTTCAATTAATTAATGAATGAGTCCATCCGTCTGTCCCCGCCATAATGACTCTGACCTGGATCCTCTGATCTGACCTGGGTAAATCCTCTGGAGGATATTCTGAATTCCCCTGAAATCCATGAGACCCCCAAGAAAATTGGTCGCCAATTTTCCGCTGGTAAACTTGGTGATGCTTGAAATGCCCAACCAATGGCAAGTCAAACCGTCTGGCACTCATACGAAAGGTTCTAAAATGAACCTCATGGTCCTGGAGACGGATTTCCTGCTCTAGAAGATAGAATTCTATTGCAGCACGCTTTCTGTTCCGCACACACAGAGGCCGCACACAAAAGACCTTACCACAACTTTTTCCCGCTTCCTTGTACTCTTTGTACGGAGTCCACAATTGATAAAGCTCCACAATTTCCTCGTCCGCAATTTCCATCTTCGCTGCGCTGCACTGATACCTGCAGTGGAAAACTTGCAGTTTCCTGTCCCTTAACGGATTGCTGCGTGTACTGCACCCAACATCAAGTAGTGCGACCCTGCCATAAGTAGCAGCGAGGAGACGTTTGATTTAGGGTGAAAGGGCTGGATAGCCATTTTGATGAATTTTGATGAATTGGGCTGTCCCAAGCGGCGAAAATTCCGAGCCCTCAACTGGTATCCGGCTTGCTGCATCCTGCTGCTGTACAGCATTTTCTATGCTGTGTTGCAGGATTGCAGGTCCAGCTACGGAACATGCTGGATTGAACCTTTCGTCCAGCATACAGTTGCAGCATCCAGAAGCTGTACAGTACAGGAAATTCATGGGTAATTCCGGAGATGACCTTTCCGCTTTGTTCCGTTGAGGTGTTGGCAAAACAAATGCAAAATTTTCAAAGTACCGGGTGGGCCAAAAATATATTTCAGTTGTTTCACGCTTCACAGCGTAGTTTCTCGAGGGTTTGAAAGTATTGCAATAGCGTCACTATGTAGAATGGCTTTAGCAGAAGGGGTGCGGAATTAGCCGAATGGTCAGGAAGGATGAACTCGACAAAATCCTCCCCTGGACATTCTAATGAGAGATATCCTTCCGTGCTTCGAGTCATTCGATTCGTCTTTTCCTGACGTTTTATCGAATACAACATTAACCTTTGCGCACTGACGCCGTCAGCTCGAGTGAAATATGGGAACAAATAGTTGGGATCCAAAGTCGTTGCGGAATTCACAGATTTGCCCTACCTTTGAAAAGAGTGGTTGTTTCAAGGGTGTTTTTTAATTATTGGATCCACCTCACTTGTGAAGTCGATTAGTCATAGAAAATTTCCGGGGTTGCTCGAATCTTGTTTCATCGTGATCCCGAAGGGCCATCTCAAATGCACTACTAAATTTGATGCAATTAATTTTTTCCCAGAGCATAAGCGGACCGTGGATGAAAAAAGAAGGGGGGGGGGGCGGGGGAACTCTGGGATAGTATCATACATGGGTCTTTTCCTTCTTTATTTTGACGTTTTGTTATTTGAGAAGTGTGTATGTGCGGTGGGGAAGGAGGAGGGCGGGCACGTGCCCCCCCCCCCCCGCCCCCCACCGCCACGCTGCATTTTGCAAGCACAGCACTAATCTCCACTTCTTGGTTATGATTCTCGATAAAGGGCTTCTAGGTACTATCCAACATTCACAGGCTCAAGCGTGGCGAGATCAACCATGTAATTCATGTGCTCCGTGGAAGTTATGTGCTTGCCATGTGCTTTTTTGCTTGCATATGCTTTTTCGGCGATTTGTTTCAAGTTATCAATCTATTCAATAGTTTCAATCCACGTACTTTCTCCGAAAAGGAGGCACGGAAAACATTACAAAGCATTCGTTGCTTCGCTACGACAAAGCCAGAAATGCTTTATTGAATGTTAGTCCGGAATTCCGCGATTCCTTAGTGATGTAGGTTAGAATAATGCATTCATAGTTGTACGCATGTCATCAGCCATCGTGCATGATTCACACGACTAAATATTGAGGCACGCACCCTTATAGTTCTGGCCGCACTGCATAAGGGCTGTCACGCTCTTAAGTACTTCCTGTATTTATAGAACCAGTGAAGGGATATTGTTCTAATTGTAATCATATGCGATATGCGGACAGAATCTCAAAAGACAGAATCTCGAATTCCATATTCTTGATCGAATATACGAAAAACGCGTACAATGAAAAAGCCCATACCTGCGAAGTACATACTAATGTTCACTTGCGTAATATTTCCAAGTATCTCTTGTAGCTTCTTTTTTAATTTGGCAAAACAAATGCAAAATTTTCAAAGTACCGGGTGGGCCAAAAATATATTTCAGTTGTTTCACGCTTCACAGCGTAGTTTCTCGAGGGTTTGAAAGTATTGCAATAGCGTCACTATGTAGAACATTTATCAAGCTTTCCACTGATGTAAAAATAGATTTAAGATCCAATCCAATGAATTTACGAATATACGAATTAATTTATTTTTCCGATGAATTAACGCAGTGTGACAGAGGCAGCGCTTGAAAAGTGCACTTTACAGTACCTTGGACAATGTGCTCCAGGTGACTTCCTTTGCTTATGGCGAGTAGACGACCTCTTGCATGCACTAGCTGCCATTGTGGCATGGCACCAACTTTTCCAGCGCCACCTCTTTTAACCGCATGAAAGTCACGCCACGAATCTATCCTGTTGACATAATTGGAAAGCTATTGAAATTTTAGCAAACTTTTGGGGGCCAGTGCTGTGGAGTGATAAATATAACCGAATTTTTTAAGCCCACCCTGTAGTATATAACCACTGAATACATTAAATAGATAGATGGTTATTAAATATAATAATTATGTAGATTTAAATTATCAAATATATAATAATCATCAACGTAATAAAACATGAACACAAAGGAAATTCCCAATATGTAAATTTCAGAATGTTTCAACGTTGGATCAATGAAAGATTCAAGATTTAAGATTTCAAGATTCAAGATAGTGATATCTAGAGGTGATTTCACCCATTTCGATATCACGTGTCAAGGTCGAGCGTTCCTTAATTTTAGGATAGGCCCAACCTTATTTTTGCTATATATTTTTGTATTTTTGTCTTTTGTTTCATATGGCGACCCCCCCCCCCCCCATTCAGATTTTTTGGGCACGCCACTGATCAACAGGAACGAAATTTGACATGCTTCTTCCTTTCTCAACACAAAACCGCTCCAGCAAAATTGAAGATCCATTTCTCCGGAGTTGCTGAGATCACTGAATCTCGCTTTTGGGATATGCGAATTTCGTTCNCGTTGGCAAATTTACTTATCTTACCCTCTACGCCGAGATCCAAATCGTTTATGTAGACCAAGTAAGTAGGATTGTTCCCAGGGATGCAGATGAAAACATGGGAAACAGGTCATTTGATATCAGATCAGATATCTGGAATTATGTTGCTAATCCGCCCATGGTTTGGACACATTCCGGTGGCAATGGGATGATGGAAGTGTGACATTCGAAGTTTAATATGAGAATGCCCGGTCACCTGCAATCATCTCGGAGATAGGTGCGTGTTGATCCTGAGGAAGGCTGAATGGTGGAGCTCCCTACAGAGGATCACGTGAGAAAATCCTAAACATCGTTTTAGGCAAGCTGCATGTCAAGTATTGATTGAGAATCCCCTCATGTCCCCTGTGGAGTATGGGGAGGATAGTAAGATGCCGCTGTCTGGAAAATTTTCAAACTGATAATATATAATGTATTGTATTCATTTCACTTTACCTCGTAAGTGACACTTTCTAGTTCCTCTTTCTAATCCTCGTTAATCCTTAACCCCGCGGTCGACATTCGCGGCTGAAGGTATTCCCGCATCCATGTCCCTAAAAGAAAAGCGTGCAGACGCTTCAGCTCAGTCAGCTGTCTGGATATTCATCGATGCCATCAAGAAGGAACAGAACCTGACGAAGCCTAAGGTGAACAAATTCAACGCGAGCATGGTAAGTCAACGACGGAAGAAGTACAGAGTGGCGTAAAAGTCGTGCACCATAGGGTAAATTACAGTAAATGCCCGAATCGTTTGCTATTAACTTGAAAGCACTTCGATTCGCAGTACGCATGATTTTTTTAAACATATCTTAACTCGGCCCGCTCATTTTTTGTTAACCTTTTCCACTCGAATGGGCGAGTATACTCGCCCATTGGTACATTGACTCTGGCAAAAATTCGAGTGGAAAAGGTTAATATTGCAGCCATCTGCAAAGAAAGAAACGACTGTGTACATCGAAATACTGTAGACCTAGCACCACTGTGCTTGGAGTCGAAATCGACCCTTCCCGTCGTTCTATCTGTCCGTCTCCACATTCAGTCCTATAAATGCTACAATATCAAATCCTGTTACATGAATTATCATCTAGATTATTCTTCAACCTCTGGACCATCTCAGGAACTTTGCCCATGAGAATTTTTTCCGGAAATTAGATCTGAAATTGATAACTCTGCTCTAAAGTGGACTCTCATTTTTTGCTTTACCGAATGTAACCAATATAACATTAGATCCTTTATCACATCTTAGGTTAAGAACCTCAGCCCCAGTCCATAGTCCAGTCCATTCGTGAGTGAACCCCCCCCCCCTCCCAGCACCTGCTTTTTGGCTTGGTATTATCTTTGCTCCGCAGCAATGGCCATTCCAAAAATAAGGAAGAGACTACTAAGTATCCTGATCGAGATTCTTTCGCATATTCGTTGAGAGAATCACGGGGCGGGACAACATTCTGCTGTTCGGAAAGCAAGAGAGAAAGAAAAATGGAAAGGAAGAAAGAAAGGAAAAGAACTGAGGCTTTCGCCCTTTGTTGCCTGAGGAGACGACTCAAATGAAATAATTCTTTTCTTACTGTTCCAGAAGAAAAAAAGCTATTATTCCGATAAACATTTAAATAAAAGCAAGATGACAAAACTGAGTGGCGGTCGCGGAAGAAGGGCATGTGAAAGGGCATACTTATTTCCTCACGTCGCAGTAGCGGCGTGTCAGGATTTTTCCAGAGCTGTATGACGTGACGTATGCAATTAACAATAGAATGGGTAAACATTGTAATCCTACCTGCACGTATCCATTTCCTTTAAAATATCAGGAAACAATGGGGATAATATATATGTTACAGCCAGTAACGATATGCATGCAAACAAATCGGATAAATCGGGTAAATCGGATCATCTCATTCAGCTCATCCGATGAGTCAATCCAGTTTGAGGCCCCAGCTCAACTCCGAGGCGGTACCAAGGGCTGTGAGGTCGTAACGGTAGGAAGTCCATTCGTTGGGAAAGGCGCAAGCTTCGCGGCCAACATTTCTAGCCGGATCCCAGTAGCCACGGAAACAGATCTTGACATTGTGGAGCCAGACGGGGGCCGTGCTGGGCACTATCAGCATCCACGACATGCGGGAGTTAGTGGTGTCGTGGTAAAACGTGGTCCACGTGTTCACCGTCGCGCATAGCGGGGGATCGATGTCGCTCCCACACGCTTTCCAGGATGTGCTATCACGGCACTTGGACCAGCGGAAGCAGAGCTGGACTTCGTTGAACCAGTCCGGTTCGAACACGGATTGGATTCCCCAGCTCATTTTACAATCCTCTCCGTTTTGGGTGACGTCCATGTAGACGTCGGTCATATTGCCAGGATTGGCACAAAGCTGCTGTGCCTCCGCTCCGGTCCCGCACGTATTCTCGCCCCCCGATTCCCAGCGGAAGCAAAGCTGCGTCCACTGCGTGAACCAGGACGGAAATTCCACCTGGGCCTTCACGTCTGCACCGAGCTGCTCCACTTTCTCCTCGTCCAGGATGCGAGTGCTCTGAAAAGTGGCGATCCTGCCCATGAGTGACTTGAGCTGGCTCAAACCGAAAGTCCATCGCGAAGGCACCGCCTCGACGATTCTGGCAAGCTCCCCTACGTAAGCACGCAGAAGATGGTTCTTGACGGCCTTTTCCATGGACGCACTCTTGTTTTTATCCTGAATAAGACTGCTAATGGGCGTCAGCTCCCCAGATATTAGCCAGGGACTTTCCGAAATTGTGGACTGCCAATCCCGGAACGCCTTAGAGGAAATTTCGTTCATATCCCCACCGTAGTACCTGGAAGTGGATGCAGTTGCAAAATGTAATGCAGTTTCATCACGATATTTGAAAAAATCCCATGAGATTTCGTCTTATATCGAGCAAATAGTTCGTGCTTGAACCAGCAAGTAAATAATGTCAAAGTCATCCGCTTTAAAATTCGGTCTCACATTCTTCCACAGTGTTTACTTTCTTTGAAAGTAATTGTACCATAGAGAGAATGTTCACCTTCCTACTGTCACACTGATATGTTCTCATATTTCATTCGGGAAGATTGAGGATAATTCACTAAGGTTCCTTGATGATTAGATTTACCATGAACAAATCTTGCCTCGAGGTAACGTAGAAAACAATCCACAACCAAAATTGGGTGTGCCATGCACCATGTTGGAAGGTAAGGGGTTCAGCTTGAAAGTTCTGGGAGAGGACTTTTCCTTTTACAGCGAGTGAAGAGCTATACGGCGGTCGTGTGCATTTGCGAATGATCACTCTGAAAGTACGTGTACTCCCTCGCAGCGGGAACGCATTTACTCCAGCTATCATACGGGGCTCGGGAACAAAAGCTGTTTTCAAATATGATTCTCAACTGAACTGATATTTCGCTCGCGAGTTCCTTGATGATCCGAGCAGGAATCCAATCGGTACCTGTCGCCTTACTCACCTTTAACTTTATCATTATTATCTTTAACTTTATCACCTTCATCAATCTTCTTCTCCTCCTTGACGCGCGCGAGGTCACCTTCTCCAAAGTCGGATCCCACATCCTTCCATCGGATTCCACAGTGAAAACAGCAGCGAAGAACTCGTTAAGTATCCCGGCCACATCTTTATTATTTGCGATTGTCTCCCCCTGTTGTTCATTAGCGGCCCGATCGACTGCTGACCCCTATGCATAAATGCATACCGATTAAAAGCCTTGGGACTAAGACTTTTAGTCTTAGCATCGCTTGCCAGTCGTTCCTCGACCCCCTGTCTCGCAGATCTGATTTCCCACTTCAGCGTCCTCGTGTACCTCCTATATTCATCATAGTCCTTTCTATCTCTCTTGCGCTTATACGTATCCCATTTCTGCCTTTCATCCCTGATGAGTGCTTTGATTTTACTCGTAAACCAGACCGGTTGCCTGACCGATTTCATGGACTTCTTGGGGATGCATTCCTCCATAAAGCCCTACAATAACGTCTGGAATACTCCCATTGCTCCTCTACCGTCAGCCCACAGAACCGCACCTCCTAGTCGATGACTGAAACGCATTCCCGTAGCCTTTCGAAATTAGCATACCTGTTGTACGAAACCTTCGTCGGTTTGATATTCCTCGTGATCACGCAGTAGTCCGAATCACTCAAGTTATCCTGAATCTTAACGTCTAGTGCCAGATCGTCGTTCGTCGCGAAAACGAAATCCAATAAAGCTTCCTCGCGATTCGTTTTTCCACGTGCTGAACGAAAAGAGCGTCCTGAACCGCAACGAGAAATTCCCTATCCCTTTCGCTCCCCCTCGCGGCACCGTCCAATCATTGTTAGGCATGTTAAAGTCTCCGAAAAGTAATACCAGCTACGAGTTCTTGCTGATACTACGCATTAATGCAAAATAAGCTGTTTCATCCTTTCGAGAGGAGTTAGGGGGCCTATAGCAAATTCCTAGCACGATCATCCCTGTTGCCCCACCGATCTCGCACCATAAGTGTCCGCCAAGTAGCCGAGGTGAGGTCGTTCCCTCCCTTGAGCTCGTCCATTTCATTACGTAAGCTGCGTGCATTAGCGTAGAAACACTTCACTCTTCCCTGCCTATCCTGCATACCAATCCGTGGAGGTCTAAAGCTGCTCGTAGTGGCTGTTCCCTACTCGTGATTCCTTGCTCCCCGATCTACAACAAAGCCGCCCAGAGGTTTCCAGGGGCCCCCTTGAGGCCCATTGGAGCCCCCTCTTGGAGCCCCTTGGTAAGCGAGGCCCGGGGCAGATTGTCCCCGATGCCCCAACCCCTTCTGGACGGCCCTGATCTACGAGGTACAACCCCAAAAAAGGCTCTATTTCTTTCATGATAGCCAATCCGACTGCTCCAGCTCCCGCTTTCGAGAAATGTACCCCATACCTAGCCATCGGACTTTTTCAATGACTCAAAGCCTCCCTAATGTCCAGAAACACTGCCCTCGCCGCGATACATAACTCCCTCAACCTGTCGTTAATCCCTTCCGACCTAGACCAAGTGATTCCTCCCTTGTCTAGCCGGCTCGGAATCGTGCATACCGCCACCCGTAGCCCCGGCCTTACCTCCCGACACGTCCTAATAGCCTGCCTCAACCTGCCCATGAGTTCAGAGCCAAACTTGGGAGTATCGTTGGTCCCAACGTGAAGGACCACCGACATTTCTTCGGCTAATTCGGAGCACACCACCGATCCGACCTTATTCTTCGTGTGTTCAATCTTTGCACCGGGGAACTGACTGAAAGAAATCTGAGCTCCTGAATGCGTACGTAAATGCAATCTGAAGTCATCGGGTGTACTGACCTGATGGTTTTTGTCATCTGTTCAAATCTCATTGTCATCTCTTGAAACCTCTTCGTCACCTGTTGGTTATGCGGATCGTATCCGTATCCGGTAAAACGGTTCGCTTTCCCCTGCGCGTCAGAGTCAGATTGGCTGATTTTCCAAGGAAGAATTTTCAGGAAGAAGGCTAGGGCCTGGGCTTTCATCTCCTCATCGGATTTATTCTCGAAGTAGTCCGAGTGAGTTTCGAGCAGGAGCTTGATTAATCCTCCAAATTTTGCGGACTTGAAATAGTGCGTGCCGAAATTTGCAATAAATTCCTCGTAGGCACCAGGATCTTCGGTGAAGCTTTTCGGTAAGCGACTGTCGACAAACACTGCCGTCAACCTGCTGAGATGGAGGACCCAACTTGGTATGAGGTCAACCTGAAAGGCCGTTTCGAAGGAAGACACCTCCTTGATGTAATGCGACTTGTTGGCGATTATGTGCTGCATGCGCTCGTAGGAGCGACTGGCAGAGAACGCCAACTTGAATAAATCCGATGATTCCGGCTCATACTCGACTTGAAGGGCCATGGAACGCCTTACATCCTGATAGGATTTAAAGAGCTGCACGCTGGGTGACAACCAACCTCCCGGAATGCGCGTCACCTCCCATACTTGATCTGGCAATTGGAACTCTGTCTGAGGGACACAACAAGAAAGAAATCATGACATTATATTCGGGGAAGCAGTAGGAGCAAAAGTAGTCACGTTTTTGCAAAAGTAGTCACGTTTTTGCAAAAGTAGTCACTTTGCTAACACATCTGCAGGTCTTTTTGCGTTATATAAGTATTCCAGGTAAGATCTCAGATTATCTAACGTTTGGAAAATTTCGCAAGTTTTTTTTTTAAGTCTGAATTATACCGACAGTACGGATTTTTAGTCACGAAGGTAACTTCTGTAGCTGTCGAAGTTGTCTGACTCCGTCTGCATACGTTGTTCACGATGATCGTGGAACCTCGTTCGCAGGTGAAGTCAAAGAGAGGGCGCTTGAAGCCATCCGGTCCGGTGAAGTCGAGAGGGAGCAAGTCCATCCGGGCGATATCGACTCCCCTTGCCATCTTCCTCAGCCAGGGAACAAGGGAGTCACAGCGCTTGGACGATCGATGGTGGTACTTGCTTTGGAGGGGGGATTCCGTCGATGACTGGGAGTCTTGTACTGACGTCTTACCGTGTTCTCTCCAACTTTCAAGGTAAGATTATTGCCAGCATCAGTAATGGACCCTCCTCCCATATGTGAAGAACTTAGTTCGATAACAAGACATATCCATAAACATCCTTGAGAAGACGATGATTTTCCCGTTTTCAGTGTGCTTTCACTCTGGTGATTTATACTTTACGTTTGACGCACTAATTTGATATTGCGAAATAATTTACATGTCTTCATAAAAGTCCTGACTATACATGATTCGGAACATTAAAAAATACAGGATATGTCTTGCTTTGGAGTGAAAAGTTTGTCAGCTCATGGAATAAAAGTAATCAATTCTGATTCCTTGGCAAAAAGACCCATCGATTCCGAAAGAGCAGAAATCTCAGGTTGTCTGGAAGATCATTTTCAGAAAATTGAGAACATAGTGAAATTAAATTATGATTCATTGATTAAATAACGAGTTTAGTACATTATGATCACAGCAACGTGAATAAAAGGGGTATATAAATACATCATTATATCTGCCCGCAGTTGCCATTGGAAACTGTCTTTTCCACTCTTTTTCCACGGTAGGGCAAATTGTGAATTCCGCAACGACTTTGGATCCCAACTATTTGTTCCCTTCTTTCACTCGAGCTGACGGCGTCTGTATGCACAAGACCATGTTGTGTTATACCTTCAATGAAACGTGAGGAAAGACGAAACGGATGACTGGAAGCACGGAAGGATTTCTCTCATTAGAATTTACAGGGTTAGATTTTGTCGTGATCGTCCTTCCTCATGAGCATTCGGCTAATTCCGCAACCCTTCTGTTAAAGCCGCAACGCTATTCTGGGAATTCCGCAACCCTTACTTCTTCCATGCCCTCTCGCCCTTCAAGGGCGAAGTTATTAGTTTTCATGCCCTTCACTTTGGCAATGACGGATAAAAGTTCTTCCCATGTTCGGATTTACCAGGAGTTCAGGTATGAAGTGCAAAAAAAAAACATCTCAACCGAACGAAGCGAAAAAGTACGTTGCAGAGACTCCCAATAACAAGTTAATAAATAAGTTAAGGGCGTCTTTTGTCTTTTCTCTCTTCTTTTCTTTTGTCTTTTGTCTTTCGTCTTTTTTTTTTACGGCGATGAAAAGTGAGGGCCACACTCCACACACACAGGGTCCATCAAGTATAACTACTTGATGGACCCTGTGTGTGTGAAGTATGGGGAAGAAGGCAACCTTTCGCGAGCGCCATGCTTATGTCCTATGGCCGGACGACGAGGACTCCCTATATTCGGGACCGCAGGCCGACCACCACGATCATGACATTTGCGTCGTCCAGTAAGCAATAATAATTTCACTGAAGTACACTGCAGAAAAGGGAAGAACAGAATACGATGTCGATTTCGTCTGGATGCTTCGTATTTGGGCAGGAAAATAATGAAGCACAGCATGAATGTTGTGCGAGGGTCTCACGTGTTCCCCAAGACGTCACGTTTGGGCCTACCTATGTTTTCACGTTAGAACTTCTCTCCACAAACTACACCCTGTCTTTGGTTACCATCACAAGAAACAGCTTTAATGTGACCATCATTTGCGGTAATGGGCAGAAAATTATTATTATTATTTCAGATATTAGAAACAGATGGGTTTTTTTTCAGTGGACCGCCGGCGATCTCCAAAACCCGCCAGTCAGCAAGTCTAACTTACTATACTAGTATTTGCCCTGCAATACCTTAAATTTCTGGATACATGCATGAATCCATCTCTCTTCATGACTCGCATGCCAAGTCACGCATTTTTGTTCTCATATGAGGATAACTTAAGGTTCATAGTTTTTTCATGCATGGCATCACGAATGATTGAAAGTCTACGACGCGTGACTAAAGGAATGAAATGTCGGAAATACAGCAGAAATCTTTTCTGGTGTTGAATATTAAAAATATCGTAGTTCGCAACAACTGTTGGAGCAAAAATAAACTGAACAGAAAACTACTTGCCTAACTCGTTCAGCCAGCAAAGAAGGGCTTTAACGGCGCTGTAGAGGGTCCGAATGTGACCAACTAAAACGATAAATAAAGTATGAGCATTTGCAGGCGTTTCGAGGCAGCGGGACCGCATTCGCCGGAGAGTAGGTTAAAGAGGAGGGATATTTTTCAAGCATTTAGCGTCATCTGTTGGACTACGTGAGGCGTACAAAGTTTTTCCAACTCGATGACAGCGGAACGATGGGGATCTAGTTAGAATTGCGTCAGCCTCAAGTGAGACTCGGGATAAACGACGGAAAGAAAGCTTGCTCTCCTTCGAAGCTAAGACTATTCAGTACTTGATCCTTGTAAAGTCAACGGTGCGATGGACGTACGAGTACACTCGAGAAATCTGTGACCCACACATGAGTTGATAACCTCGAAAAGTCGAGAAACGAGCCATTGGACTTGACCGAGGGCTCGTTTGGACTTGACCTATAGGCAAACTTACAGTTTGCCTATAGACTGCCTCGTTTGTATGGACTAGAATGACTGCAGTTGCAGATGAGACGATTCAATGCTAACTTATCCCTACGATATTTGCAAGGATCATTCGAAGCTCATTTTCATTTCTTTGTTAGAGGTTCCATGCAGTGAAAACTGAAGAAGGCCAACTTAGTAAATGCGGGAAAACAGGTGCTAATCAATCCTGTAAAGGATTTCTCGACTCACTGAGAAACGTTGAGGAGCTCCTTCATGAGTTCCCGGTTCGTGAGGATCTCCCGGTGGAGGTCGGAACGAAAAGCGATTCCGGTATCGTTCTCGTGCGTCTCGTTTCTTTCTTCCTTCTCTTCGAGTCGATTCACCCAGTCCTCTGCGATGGCCATCATGTTCTGCATCGTTTCTTTCGCCGTTTTCAGCTTCTGCAGATCGAGAGACCAACCATTTAGCAGCTGCAATAATGTGGTCGGTGGTGACTCATCGAAGAAACTGTACTTCCTTGAGGCTTTCAGCAGTGACATTGCCAGGAGGTTCTACTTGTGGAATTTGTTGCTGGGGTTTTGTAGTTTCTTCCTCGCGAGATTCCGTACCATTAGGTGCCCCATCCACCTCCATGTACTTCAAAGGAGGAAAAAAAAAGTTTTTTAGCATATTCTTTAAAATCGAAAAGAAAAGCACAAAAAGAGACGGCTGATAAGACGACTAACCAGAAAAGGTGAGAAGCAGAGCAGGAAGGCCAGAAGAGATTTCATGCTGATTTCAATGTGGTCCACCGGGACTCGGACGAAGCAGCTAATACCAGAGTCGTGATACAATGTCTGGGAGAAAGAAAATGTTGGCCCAGAGGGGAACAGAACAGAATGTCGCACACTGACATCGATTAGCTATTCATTCTGCTTACTGTTTATAATCTTCCCATCCGCATATCTCCACGTGTAATTACACGACAGTGTATATACGGTTCCTTTTCTTTGCGCGTGGCGAGCTCTGGGTACTGAATCAAGGTTATGCTGAACTGGAACAAGGATCCGACGATCCACAGCAAATGCCAATGCTTTACCGCTTTAATTAGCGAGGACCCATTGAGGTGAATTAAGAAGGCAGCAAAGGCTCCTTCGAACCGACTTCCTGACCCCGTTTATTGCTGTTGATTTAGTGCTGCAGAATTTAAAGAATTCCCATTGTCAAATCAATGACATGGACCAATCATATATCGGACTCGCGAGGCGCAGCTTTAGAGATGGCCACCGAAACACGTAGGCGAACAATTTAATTTATAGGGTAATTTTGGGGAATATGGTCCTCAAAAGTGAAAACTAGTTGTAACAGGCCTTCAATGTCAAATTTGACTCGCCAATATTTCAGAAACGTTGATTGATGACTCCTTTTATAAATCCCAGCAATATAGCGTATATGAGAAAATACCGTACATGGGAAGAAGCATATATGGGTCCTTTCAAAATTTGTCCCAAGAGGAGTTGAAGAAAGGTAGGGGAAAGTGGGGTAATACGGGATACCTAAGGTTTGGGAGAACCTGTAGGCCTGGAAATTGCATCTAACCCTTCGAACATTGTCATGTATGTTGAATATGCCTCTGGCTCGTATAATATGAAAGCACTGTAGAAAATATTTTTTTTTTAATTAAGGGGCTCAAATATTTTTCCTCCAAAACTCGGGCAGTTTCCTATTATAATCTATGTTGGTAAAATGGGATACAACCAGCATTTAAAAAAAATATGCCGTTTTTTCCAGCAGGTTAGAAGGTAAGACAACGAACATCAGAAGTCATTTATCCAAAAAGCATACTCTCCATGTTTTTAATATAGTTAACAAATTGCAGCTCTAATTCAACGTGGTATGTTGGCAGTCTATTTCCCAGTCTCTTTCAACTGCATGTTCTTTCCTTTCACTCGCCTTTCCATTGTTGATCTGGGCATTCTTTAGATTTTGACAGCTGTTTTGAATACACGTTCTCATTTGAAAATCGCATCAATAGCTTTCTTGCTTTCTTAATGGCATCTTCACTCCACGACTGCCGGTTTGTTTTGAGCTTTTCATTTGAAGGCATTCTTGGTTATAAATCTGGAATAGTTAAGAAAACGTTAATAATAAACGTGTAAGGGTAACACAGGATATATCCCATTTCACCCACATGAGCGCTATCCCGTTTTACCCAGCATCATGCCTTGTTGAAACAGGAACGAAAACGAAACTAAGTGACTGTGCCAAAAAAAAACACTATGCAACTAAGCAGCAGCAGATGCAGCAACTTCATTTGTTAACCATTATTTATACAGAGGACTGTACAAAAAAAAGTTTCTCCCTTGATCCACTTGCGTTTCGCTTCCAATGAAGCCCGAATGCCTGCTACTCATGCACTCACTGCCGATAGATGGCAGCAATGCAGAGTCACTGAAACCTCGGTGTACCATTTTTACCTGAGTATCCCATTTTACACCACCTTTCCCTAATAGGCTTTGGTAGCGCATATTACCTCTAGATAGGCCTAACGTTCCTCGTCCGAACCGAAACGGTTCATGAAACTCGAAACAGCTCTAAACGATCTAACGTTAGACGTCCTCGCTCAAAAGGACCATGAGAGACTGAACCCTACCTCAGTAGCACCAGATATTGGCTCAATGCTGGACCAACAGTGGTCACGTTGGCTTCACCTTCGCCAATATTGCCAATATCGGCTAAATATTGGTTTCCCAATGTTGCCATTCCATCATCGACCCAATGGCGGACCGATGCGATGATCCAATGTGCCCAAGTTGCACTTATAAGTTTTTTTGGAATTTTGAAGTTTTCCTCTTGGCCACTAGATGGAGGGATGGGTCTCGCATATTATGATCTATTAGTACTAGCTTCTACCTGTGAAGCATTCATATCTTCCTATTTAAGGTTAATCGACTTTTGTTCCATAAATACTGGATGCGTCAGGTCACTTACCCCCCCCCCCTCCCCAAAACCCCCATTTTCCCTGTATAGTAGCGTGCCCAGAAAAGCCCAATGGGGGGGGGGTTGACATGAAAAATTGGTAAATATGGGGGTTATGAGACCCATAACCTCCCCTTCCCCCCTCCCCCCCCCGCTTGGGCACGCCCCTGTCCCTATATACAAAATGTCAGTGGTTTCCGTCCGGGCATTGAATAAGGTATGATTATGAGGCATGCACAGATCATCTTTATCGGACCGACTCGTTCTGCATATCGAGCCGGCAGCTCAGTAATTAAACTTCCTGCTAAGCGCAGGAGAAAATGCTATCAGAGGGGTCTTTCTCTCCAGCCGCTTACAGCTGCTGGCGTAAAACTACAGGGTGACTCAAAAGTCCTTGGACAAGATTGAAATGACATGTAGCAATTGATTCAAGCCTACAATTTTTTTTATATTCAAGCATTAGGCTCCACTCTCTTCTCCCTGCAAGTTTGACCTGGATTGCTCTTCATATCAGAATGCAGGAGGCCCGAGATGCGATCATTTTCCATAACAAAAAAGGACATTCAGCATAGAGCATTTCAGAGAAGTTGCTGAAATTGCCTCCTTCCACAGTTTACAACACCATCAAGCGCTACAAGGAGCTTGGAACAAGTGCAGAATGCCCTAGAAGTGGCCGCCCATCAGCATTTAAGAACGTGCGGCTCGTCAGACAAGTGAAGCAGCTGCTCAAACGGAATCCCGAACACTCTGGACGAAAGCTTGCTGCAACTGTCGGAGTGGACAAAGAAACACTTCGAAGGTTTCTCAGAGACAAGCTACAACTCAAAGCTTACATAAAACAGAAGGTCCAGCTTTTATCAGATCAAAAGAAGAAGGCTCGTGAGAGAAAGGCACGACTCCTCCTGCAGCGCTTCAAGAACGGTTCACATCGCGACATCCTCTTTTCAGATAAAAAGATCTTCACTGTTCAGCAAGCTCACAACCCTCAAAACAATCGTGTCTGGGGTGAAAATTTGCGCTGCATGCAGCTACATCATCGCCGTGTCAATCGGGCACAGAAACCAGCTTCTGTGATGGTTTGGGCGGGAGTTACCGCAAGAGGCAAAGCACCTCTGCATTTTGTTGCGCCGCAGGTCAAGATCAATGCCTCCTGTTATCAAGAAGAGATCTTAGAGAAGGTCTTACTACCCTGGTCTCAAGAGCACTTCCGTGGTAAAAGCTGGGTCTTCCAGCAAGACTCAGCCCCAGCACACAAGGCAAAAAGCAAAATCGAGTGGTGCCAACAAATTTTCCTGGCCTGATTACACCAAAAGAATGGCCTTCCAGTTCACCTGATCTGAATCCAATGGATTGCAGCATCTGGTCGTATTTGGAGGCCAAGGTCTGCGCAAAAGCCCACCGAAGTTTGGTGGTTCTCAAACGCGATCTCAGGCGCGCATGGGATGAAATGCCTCTCGAGCAGCTTCGAACCACCGTGGATGACTTCCCAAAACGATTGAGGCAAGTTTTGGCCGCCAAGGGTGGCCATTTTGAAAACTAAATAATGATTTTGTAGGGTTTTTCGTTANTAGAGTAGTCGAAATGAAACGCATTGGTCATGAAATCAAGGGTTCGAATACGGACAAAGAAGTTCGGCATCGGCGGAAGAAAGAGAGTAATCGGCATTCCCGGAGAAGACGTCTGAGACAGGTTTCACAGTTCGGCGTTTATGGAAGGATAATGGGTGTCGGCGGTCGTGGAAGCGGCATTCCAAGTACTAACCCGTTCAAAAATCCACCCTTAGCGTTTCTTTTGGTGGGAGCGGGTTGGCGTCTTTGCAGGAAGGCCTGAGAATCACGATTAAAAAGGTATATTATATAGACGACATTGGATGTAGGACTAGGCCCTCAACCAGCAGCTCAATCTTCAAGCTTCAAGGGATTCCGGCAAAATTCCTTGCCGTCAACATCTAATAGAGTAGCAGTGAGAAAAGGAACATCGTCCTCCTCTTTTAAAGTATTCATTTCTTCGCTGAGGCGAGAAGTATTCTTCCACAAGAAATAAATTATCCGTCTGCATTTTACAGCGGTAGGCAATGGATGATCATCGAAAACTTTTCAGCAGAGATAAAAGTGTTTTCTAGACAGTCTTAAGGGACGACTGGTGAGAACGTAAAGCCTGATGATGATGATGATGATGAGCATTTTCATGCTTCGATCAAATATCGAAATGCATATCCCATCTAAGCGCCGAAAATTCAACGAGGAAGTTTCCAAAAACATGCGGAATTTTCGGTCGTGTCAGATGTTGGCTGGATGAACGTTATCTACATAGTCAAAACTACCATAGTAAAAAAAAAAAGCCCATGTCACTAGGACGCGCCTTCGGCGCTCTATAATAAAAAAATATCACTATAGAATTTAAAGCATCCGTTTTCGGAGCTCACCCCTAATGATGCGGTCAAACACCTTGATTAATAGGTTTGGCAATTCCTGCGCCTTCGACACCTTAAAAATACATTTATTTCAGAATATATTAATCGTGACGTCATATGACTTCCAGCATGAGGATCGCCAAGTAAAAATTCAGTACGTTCCTATAGTGAATTTAATTCCTGCTTGTGGTCGTCACGCTTTGCATATAAAACTCCTAAGATATATAGTAATAGACACGTAAGCTCATTAATTCATTGTTTTAACGCAATAATTCTTTGTTGACTATCTTGAATGTATGAGGAGTTTTGTCATTTTATTCATATCTACAGGGTGGCCCAAAAAAGGGCAGTCTTTTCAATGCGCATTTTAGGTATGATGCTTTCAAGATTTTTGTCCCTGTTACATGTAATGAAAAGAAGAAAGACTCGGCTGCAAAATGCTTATTTCAGACTTGAAATATCTTAAAAAGTGACCTAGACAAAAATGATTGGATTTCCTTTAAGGAAAAATCGGCGTTCCAGTTCTCTGAATATAAAATTCCTTTGTAAAATTCTGTCGAATCCTTGAACATCACTGCATGCCGTCTGACATTGGCTATGTGAAAACAATCTGAGCTTGCAGGCCTTTCAGCAGAAAGAATTCTAGCTATCCTCGTTGATCCGATAAGGATTGACAATAGATTGAGATACAAAAATTAACATATTTCTCGAAGTAATTCTCCCTGTACGGTTTTCCGTATTCCACTTTGGGAGAAATATGCTTCTTGAATGCTAGTCCATCAAACTGCTATAGTTAAGACACCATTAGACTGAAAATGACATCTATGGAGAGCTTAGTGCAGGGATGTGCAACCCGCGGCCCGCGGGCCGCCTGTGGCCCGTTGACCTGCTTCTTGCGGCCCAGTAATGCATAATGAGATAACAGACAAGTTTCTTTTTGCAGCCGAAAGCCCATCACAACTTTGGTCATCCCTTAGTACCAAGAGATAGACTGAGTCCTTTCACTTCCTTCTAATTTTTCCTACATACTCTATGTCCCGAGGAAAGTTCTCAATGTCAAAGGCTATTTTTGGACGTGGGAATTTCCTAGGGGTGAGGAGGAGGTAAGGATCATCGTCCAATCAATGCGACAATATGCCCTCATATGCCCTGAGGACAAAAAAGGGGAGCATTTTCCTTTGCATGTTGTGGCCCGCAACAAGAGTCACACATTTCCATGCGGTTCACTGTCGATTAAGGTTGCACTCCCCTGGCTTAGTGCATTAGTTGAAACGACGATAGGCGACATGGCGACAAATCAGGGTTGTACTGTGGGTGCTTCAGATATCAAAAGCGAGGAATAGGACGTTTTCTTATTGAAAAAGGCGAACTGAAAAGCTTTCGTTACGTCTAGAGCGACACTCTCACATTTTCCACTCTTCTAGTTCTCTCAGACTGCTACCCTCCGGCACCAGTTTTTCCAGATGTGTAGGATTTTCCTTTTTGATGCTGGATTCTGGACGACCCCTAGAGGCAGAAACTGGCCCTGTTGTCGCAGCACCCTTTGAGGTCGTGTTTTAGGGGTCAAACCACGTGGTAGCCACGCCAAAATGAGGTACACACCTGTACCTTATTTTGCTTCTGTACCTTTTCAGCGAACGTATTTTACGCAATACGTGTATACCTCATAACGTACAATATATGTACCTGACTGTACGTTTCTGCTTTGCTGTGTACTTTTTATTTCTTTACTCGCAAAAAATATTCATCACCCTGCTTTTCTTGTTTTGTTCTACTGGATTTTCTAATATGAACGGGTTTCTTGCTCAATGCACATTTCCTTTATTCACGTCCTCCTATTTTGTTTTGAAGGACAAATATACTCCTTATTTATTCACAGTGAAATGCAGATACTGTCCTGAGCATTCATTTTTTCATGCATCCAAATGGGGAGCTGACAATTTAACAATTTCCTTTCCTGCGAATCTGCGAGAACTAGAAAAGGTGCAAAATGTGGATTCTTTTGATTCGTGATTTTGATAAAAACGAGAGCGGGAGGGGACGTCGGCTCGGGGTTGGCTCTCATGTTCGTTTTTTTTCCATTACTTTATTCTTTGATTTGAAATTTTCGATGGTCATGTTTTTTTGTTGAAATTACCTGTAGAAAATAAATCTTCATGAGAGGGAGGTGTTGAATTGTTTCTCCATTATTGGTGAGAAAATAACGTATGATATTCATCAAGCTAGTAGTTGTGATTTTCGCCCTTCCACAAAATGTTTTAGTCTGAAGAATGCAGTCAGTTCGTTTTTTATGTTTCAAGGTTAAATTGCTATCCCTTAGCCTCAGTAGGAATATGGAGGTGGAAACGGATTTGCGAGTCCAGTGTTAGCTTGACTCTGGTAATACACTGTTTTCGGATTGAATTGGTACTCCCCTATTGTGGAGAACAGAGAAAACGCAAGCTTTCCAGATGATCCGCTAGATGTCAAGCTTGATGCTCCGCACGGTTGTTGCATGGGCGGTGATAATTTGCGATTTTGGGATTTTGGAATGGGTCACAGAGAAGGAAAAAAGCTTTTATTATCTGGCAAACATAACGGGTGAAATTAATATGAAAACAAGCATAGAGTGCAAAAGTACACTTCCAAGATGTTCGTCTTAATTCTTAAATTGTCCCCTCTCAGATTGAGTCATTCCATACAGAATGAACATGATTTGATATGGAATGATGCAATGTTTTATCTGAGAAAGGACAATTTTTTACTTTTCAGTGACAAAACTGTTAATATCTGAAAAAGTTCTTAATATCCCAAGGCGATTCCCCGGCAGACCTGCTCTACCTATAGAGGCACGCCTGTAAGCCAAATTTAGTCAAAATAGAAAAAAGGGTATTTTTTTTTATAAACGAAGTCATAAGTTTGAATTTCGGTTTCATCGCTACGTATTATTTCTTCAGATATTACTAATGAATCTAATGCTCTCGGGAAGGACAGGAAAAGACCTTTCATTAGAGCCATAAAGCATCTCTCTACCTTGAAAAGAAGAGAAGTTATAAGCGTATTAAGGGACAGAGGTTCTAAAAGGTAGCAAAGGAAACATTATATTTAGAGCCTTTTATCTTTAGATCTAAGCGACTGAGGAGAAAAGTATTTAGGATTTCCTACTTTCTCAATTGTACAAAGCCTTGGTCCAAATTTCATGAAATTCAGAGGAGTACATGTTTCATAGCGTGTTGATTTGACTCATAATGGATTTCCCCAAGATGGTGAGGTGCATCTACTTGAGCCTACTTTTTTGCATGCTAAATGGGGTGAAATGGGAAGCTTCTTCTGTTAAATATGTCTAAAACTTAATGAAAGGATATGTCTCTTAAAATAAATCATGGATGAAGCTAATGTACAGCAATTTTGTTCCTTGAATCATGTGCAGAGGTTTTCCTGTTTTCTCTGCATACATCATTCGATGTAGAAATTAATCAGGAAAGTTTGTTAGTATGTTCCCAAATCTATGAGTTTTTTGTGCTATATTGAACTTAAACAGGTGAAGTAAACCGCATAAGTCAATTTGCCTAGGTCCACCACTTCCTTATGAGCTGAAGTGTCACAGGAAGTTTAAGATAAGCATGAAACGAAAGATATCTATGTTTTAGGACACAGAATCAATAAGGCCATCTTGGTCTTATGGCCAAAATGACCTTATGGTCTCCACTTCCTTCCCAAGGCCCTCTACTTCAGTCTTGTCCAGCAGACGCTGGCCTTGGAGTGCGGTGATTCTGGCCGTGAGTGTCTCGAGCGAATCTCTCGTCAAAATATCAAAAATGGTCAGTGTCCCAAATATTCCGACACAGTTCTTTCTGGAATTACAACGTAAGTTAATCGCTTGGACGATCCTGGCCAGCTCCCCAAGATAGGCGTGCAGTACGTGGTTGGTGACGGCCTGCTCCATGGAAGTACGTTTCCTTTCATCCCGGATCAGATTGCTGATGGGTGACAGCTTTCCTGAGAACAACCAGGGGTTCGACAACACCGTTGGCTGCCAGCTCTCAATCCCATCGGATGCAAGCAAGTTTGTGTTGCCGCCATAGTACCTGGAAGAGAAGTAGTGCCTTCTAGTTTGAAATTTAAGCTCACAGTGAAAAGTAAAGTCCAGTGAAAAACAGTGTCAAGTCCTCTGCATTCTAAGAAAGTCTATACAATTTTTATGCTTCACCTTTTTTTCCTTTTAACAAAGATGCAGCAGTTTTAAAACTTTTTTATGCTCACTCTCAAAACAATTGAACTTCGCGCTCCAGCCCTTCGTCTAACGAGAGGGTGAGGACGGATGCTAGGAGGAGGCTATTGAGCTTCCGCAACCCATTGGGGGACGAGCCTCAATGTTTGAATACTTCTGTCCCAGTGCAATATCAAATAAGACATATTGACTAATGAGATGCTGAAGAACCGCATGGATGTGTCTAGATTTACATCTAATTAAATAAATATTACAAACATGCCCCCCAGGCAGCATGTTTATGTAAACAATTTTACTAGAGGACAATTTTTTGCGAACAATATCTTGTTTCGACTAGAAGAAATTCCCGGGCCTAGGTTTTCCTGGGAAATGTCATCTTTCATTACCTGTCTCATTAGATGTCTAACCCTTCTGGCCTAACAGCATTTTTAAGGTCCGGGAACACGCCCTGAGGGAATGAGAGACCCTTTTCGCACCTCTTTTCAGTTTCTCTGGTCGGCTGTTTCACTGGATACTTGCTCTTCAATTTTTTCCATATTGGTTTGAGAGCATGCTACTTTTGAATAGTTCTGAGACCATGTTATTTCTAAGACAGTATATGGAAACATGATGAATTCTCTTCGCCAGTATAATTTAATTTTTAGAGAATTTCACGTAAAAAATAAGGTAGGGCTAAATAATGACCTTTCAGTTTTTCCTCTGTCTTGTATCTGTTTTTCAGGCAAGTGATAAGCCTTGATAAGAAGAGGGGAGTAGCGGGTCATCTGGTACTCTTATGAACTAAACCAAAATTTCCAAGATTAGGAGGCAAATCGGATCTGCAAGGCGGCATAAATTCCCTTCAAAGCTGGTGGCTTACTAGAGGTAAAAATTCACGTGAATGATGGACAAAAAATTATAACAATGTTATATAATAATAATATAAAATTGACACCCAAATAGCATGTTTATATCATATTTATGCAAACATGCTGCTTGGGGTGTAAACGTGAGTGTCAATTTCGTGTAAAATTTCGTCAACTGTTTGCGTTTCACAGAGGTGACACTTCTGCAAGCATGTTGACAATATGTTGATGACGGTTTACGTAAAATATATATAAAATGGACAAAAATTACAATTAGTTTGATATGATATTAACGTAAGCATGCTGCTGGGGCCTGTAAGATGTCTTGAAGTTGTCTTCGTATATACGTAGATATAGGACACTAGCGAGTTTGTTTTCCCAACAAACTCGCTATAGTCGCGCTTTCAGCGCTCCATTACCTTGGATAGTGATTAATTCATTTATTCTTCGCGAAATGGCAAACACGTATTTAAAGTACGTCCCCATTGAAACACGTGACTTATGGGGACGAAAGTCTTAATTTTTTAAATCAAAATCATTACTTCTATGATTTCTAGTGCGCCTAACTTGAAATCTCTTCTTGTGTCCCTTTTTATAAGGGTGGAGAATACATTTTGAGATACTTCTCTCCTATAATCTACGCTAAGGAGACATATTTCAAAAGTAGGATTTTTCCTGTACTCAGCCATCAAACAGGTACTTCTGAGGGAAGTTTAAATTTCTGTCTCTGTTTCGTTGGATCAAAACGGTTAGGAAAATGGGACTGAAAAAAAGTGCCCTGATGAAATTTAATGAAAATTTTTTTTATTTTGAAATGTAGACTCAGGGAACTCCATGTCATCCGGTTTCAGCCTTATACGTTTCCCCTTTTTGTTGGCGGAAAAAATGTATTTGAAAAAGCGACCCACTCAAAAGCTGTGCTCTGAGGAGACGCAGAACAAGAGTTGAATTTTTCCTTAAAGCAACATCACGTTCGTTATGCATGCGCCAGCTACTTCTCTATTTCTGCCCGATTCGGTTGAATATGGAAAATTATTTGAAAACGTCCCCCCAAAAAATACCAGGGCATGGATCTAAAAGTTTGCATTTTTCCTGAACTCATCGTCCATGCCAGGTTCCAGCTTTCCATGTCTCTCCGTTTTACTCAAACAAAAATAATGGTATGGAGGGAGAATGAGTGACGGGACATGGAAGGCAAAAACAAGCCAGGGAACGGCCGGGAATTGAACCNCTCACCTCGAAACCTAAGCCTTGCGTTATCTCTTTATCTGCGAATACATGCTACAAAAATGTATTAACAAGCATGTTCCTTTGCGTTCGAAGGTGCGCAGCCGTGTGCCGACACGCCTGTCGCATCAATCGCCGAATCGCCATTGCAAGAGACGGGAAATATGTCACGTCTCTTCCAAGCAATTTTTGTATTATTTGCTTGGGGCTTCCTGGAATTCGGAATTCGGGTGGAAATGGGGTGGGGGAATAATTCTCGGACTATGCAACTGGACCCCGTTCGGGTGCCAAATGTGCTTCAGATCCTCTACCAAACATATTTCCTATCCCTCAATTATTACTATTGTTTGGGTACATTTCAATACTGTCGATACTTATTCATTTCTGATAAATGTTCGCTGCCGCACTGCTACACATGGAGCTTACATTGTCAGCTCGCTGGGATGTTCGCACAAATGCTTTCCCTCTCGCAGCCAACTTGGTGTACTGCCTAAGATTCTCACCTTGAGTGTCTCATTGGATCTCAACTTTGGACTTTCTCATCCTGGCAGGCTGCGTAGTACTTCTGGAGTATATACTCAACATGCGGGAACAAGTGTGGCAACCCCGTGTTCGATCCATGATTGCAGTTTGTGGTTACTCGATATTAGAAAAATATTACAAGTATTCCACCGGGAAGGGAAGAACATATCTGATGGAAGCTAGTCTTCACTAGTGGATTGAGAAACCCATTCTGACAAATGAAATGCCGATAAGAGCGACACTTCCGAAGTCAATACCTTTCGAATTCAAAGGGTACTGGTAGTATTAAAAAAGTCTTTCACAACGAGTTTTGACCTGATCTGAACGAGTGAAGTTTCGCTAAGACTCTTTTTAGCATATATTTACCGAGAAATGAATAAGTATCGACAGTATTGAAATGTACCCAAACAATAGTAATAATTGAGGGATAGGAAATATGTTTGGTAGAGGATCTGAAGCACATTTGGCACCCGAACGGGGTCCAGTTGCATAGTCCGAGAATTATTCCCCCACCCCATTTCCACCCGAATTCCGAATTCCAGGAAGCCCCAAGCAAATAATACAAAAATTGCTTGGAAGAGACGTGACATATTTCCCGTCTCTTGCAATGGCGATTCGGCGATTGATGCGACAGGCGTGTCGGCACACGGCTGCGCACCTTCGAACGCAAAGGAACATGCTTGTTAATACATTTTTGTAGCATGTATTCGCAGATAAAGAGATAACGCAAGGCTTAGGTTTCGAGGTGAGTCCGGCAAGATTTCGAACACCAACATGCTCTCATTTTTCCTTTGTGCATGGCGTTTCCCCCAATGCACAAGCGTGTGGAAGCATTCCGACACAGATGCATTCCTTTCGACCCCAAATGAGCATGCATGCAAATACATGACATGCAAGAAGCGCCGAGTGGAATGGCTTCACGGCCCAAATCAAATCAAGGCCCTCCAGAGTGGCAGGCACGTGAAGCGAAAAATCCATGCGCGCGCAACGTATCTGAGACATATAAGGGAGGTGACTGAGCCATCTCCTTCACTTGCCTTCCTGCAACGAACGATGGTTGATGGTTCTCTAAAAAAAATGCTCGTTCTCTCATTCATGGTGTCCCAGAATTGACTGAACACGGGGGTTTTGTATCCGGGCCGCTCTGAGCCAGGCCTACAAGAATATGTCTACACCATAGAGAGAAGGACACAGAATGCGGCAGTGCCCAGTCAATACTAGGACGCACTCTTTGTGAATCGCGCATTGAGAAAAAAACGTGCAGAAGCGGCAGCCAATCTTGTATTGTTCGGAGATGTAGCCTTACTTGGGGTAATTCGTGGGATAGGGTCCCACCCATAACACTTCACAGAGTTCCTAAAGATTTTTACTGACCTGCAGCATTCTGTCATGCCAAGTACAACCTGCCCAAGGCTCAGGAAAAAATTGCGGACGAAAATCACCCAAATTACAAGACTGAGATCGAAGT
>CAJPEV010002746.1:0-39530 GCA_905338385.1 Darwinula stevensoni
GACGAGATCAGGCCGCGTTGTGGTTTTTGCTTTTCGCGGATCTCATGAATGCCGAATGCGGTGGAAACCCGTGTCGACACGGGTTCCTCTTTTTTGCCGATTTTTGGATCGATGGGCTTCCGTCTGGGGCGGTCGCTCCGAGGTCGAGTCGACAGGCCACCTTCGGTTCCTCTGGGTGACTTGGACAGTTTCTCGCGGTGAAGACTTTCGAGTTTCCATTCAGATCGGCGGGAGAGATTCGAGCGGTCGAGGTGATCGATCATTCATATGCTATGGTCGTCCCTTGCTTCATGAGTTTTGATGCACCTCGTCCAAATTTTAATGCGTTCTAAATACAAAAGTTTTACGAGCACAAATTGCGTCTATTGTACTATTCACACCGTGATTTAAAAAATGGCCATAATAAAAATGGACTCACGTGATGTGATACCGGTGGGAGCTCGCTCACGGTGGCCTAAAATTCCTGTTCCTACGATTCTCACCAATTCCCGAAATCCTCGTTCGGCGGCGAATCGAGTGGCGAGCGGGCCAGTGCCAAAGACCTCGTCCTCTTTCTTTCAGGGGGAACTTCCTGGAGAAGCACGCGAACGAGCAGCTGAAGCCGTGTCGGTTACACCCGGAGGACGATCCTTATTGTCCGATCTTCACGCTCGGGACCATCATCCAAGAGGCTGGAATCTCCAACTTCAGTGATATTGCCGTCTCGGTATGATCGTGGGAGGCCTCCCTGCCTTTTTTCGACAGATTCCCATCAAGGAAATATCGTAATGAACCTAACGAGTCGTTGGGTCTCATCCATGAGGGTTTGAGACTAAAACCTATGATATTGAATTAAATACATCTTGATTAATGATTTTTTTTTCCCAAACGACTTTGTGTCGTGTCAGGGCGGAGTGATAGCCATAGAGATTTTGTGGAACTGCGACCTAGAACGGGACTTCCAAAAGCACTGCCTCCCCAAGTACGAATTCCGGCGAATCGACGACCCCGAGGTCGTCGTGGAACCCGGCTGAAGCTTCCAGTGAGTCTCGCGCTTCCGTCCTCCGGCGCGGGCGATGCTCGGTCCCCTCAACACGGTTCGGGTCGCCCTTAGGTACGCGCAGTACGACAACGACTTCAGTCGCTCGCTCTTCAAGGTCGTCGGGATCAAGTTCGTGGTGAACGTGCGGGGGGAGGCACGGAAGATCAGCATTTCCACCATCCTCCTCAATATCGGCTCCAGTTTTGGGATCTTCAAAATAGTCAGTGATGTTCCCTAGATTGTTCCTCGGACTCAATCTCAAGATATTTTTTTGTTTTCCATTTTCCTCTGGTAATTTCCCTCATGCATTAACGGTTCAATTTGCTGCAGACTTGAAAATGTTTCTGATTGGTCTCAATTGAAAAATGCTCAAAGAATCGGAAATTCAAAGAGACGTACAAAATGTTAAGTTCCTTTTGGAATTTAATATATGTTTTTGGACAATGACCAAAGCACTCACTCAGAGTGGAAACGGTGAATCTATATCCATTCAGGTTGGGGGTTATTTGCGCATAATTAGATATTCGGCACCCTTCTCAGTTAGGAAGTCAGTGGTAGATCTGTTACGAATATTAAGACCTTTTGGAGTTACGCTCAGTCCACAAGCATCCAGATGGCAGACCTCTCCGGGCCCACATTGTTAGTGGGGGAGCGTGGGCCAACGTCGCAATGTAGGCCCGAATCGGCCCTAGAGCGGCAGGCAACATTTGTCAGCCACTCGGGGTGTCTTACCTGACGAGCCCCTCCATAGCGGGAAAAGGACCTGTCGAAGGATCAAATGGGGTTTTACTCGCAATGCGAAATGTGGTCTCACTCGCGCGTGGGAAGTGAATGCCAAAAATAGAGACAAATCGAGAGAGACTCGACAAGGTTCCTGGAGGGGTATCAGTCATTCACTAAATGCGTACCTTCATTACGCTAAATATAAGCCTTCTCTAGGCCCCTTCTAAGCGCCTGAAAGTCGTGTTGCATATGAGCGTTCGATGTTATCCTCTGTGGACTTTCAAAATTGACTAACGTGGGATCACTGAAGAGGTCTCGCCAGTACCAGCCCGATGGGATTAATATCGACCACCAAGAAATATACATTATGGCCCAGTCTTGGCACTCATCCTGGACAATTATGTTGATTACTACCGGAGCCGATATCGGCGCGGTATTGACGCTGTTATTTGCTCTAAATTCATTACCTCGCGGAGGTAAGCCTCTGGTGGAAATATTTCTGTCTGCAGTACTAATACTGCATGTACTAGAGTAACAACCTTCTCATGCACATTAGTGTGGACCTTTCCCCGCAAGTACTGGACATTTCATATTTCAGAGGTTAATCGACCCCTTCATGTTCTAAACAGTGTCCGCAAATTGTTAATTCCCTTCTCCCGGAGACAGAATATTCATTCCACCCTCAGGTTGTGGAATCAATGAACAGCTTTGCGCAGGCACGATAAATGTACTGGATCTTCTGCCGCATTTAAGGAACATACTATCGTAAATGGTTCTCATAGGGAATACGAGCATGTTTAAGGTCTGAGTCCCATGCTGCTGTTTCGAAAATGGTATAACAAAATGATGAAGGGTCCTTGTTTATTGATTCCTATGATGAGACTAGGCGAAGCATATGGCAAGGTACTAAACCCAAGACGAAGCCAACGTAATATTAGACGGAATTTTGCCCAAGACATAGCCAACGTGCCTAATGTTGGTCTTGCATTGAGCCAATATCTAGTGGTACAGGGGTATGAGAAGCATTGGGCCGATTTTTGCCTTTCGGCCCATATGCTTAAACTCATTACCTGTTCATGCAGTAATGCTTTTGGCATTTCGATTCACAGTAACGGAGTCGGTTCTAATCCCCAGCCAATGCACAGTACGTTGTCTGTACCTTAGATAGGTCGGAGATACAGAACAGTTCAGGAGTTTTTCTTTTCATAAATGAATTAATTATAGTACACTCGAAGGAAAGGTCCACCCCATAACCTTCTATGGAGTTACCACGAAAACAGTCCCTAATTTCTTCATTTTGCCCTCAGAATCAGTATTAAAAAAAAAAGTCAATCGAGAACGCTGACACTAACAGTGTTCTGAAAACTTATTTCGAAGTGGAACTCGTTATGATCTGGCCTCCACGGATATGTCGTCAGGGAGTTGCAAATGAACACTATCAGCGTTTCTTGATTCCCGTAAGGAGACGAGACGAGACACGGCGAGGTGCAAAATACTCCTGTGCTGGACAATTTCAGGGACAGAGGGAAAGGCAATTTTATGCGATATGAGAAAAGTGAGACCCAGAAAATCATCTTGTTTCCTGGAGAACTTGACAATTTCCCAAAACTTTCGAGTGCAACGTGGGCACATTGGATGAGAGAGCGTGATCAGTTCCCATAGATGGTAGCCCGCATAATCTACCGATGATCGTCACGGTATATTCCATAGTGGAAACAAAAATACTAGTAAAAATTATAGTTATAAATTGTAAACTTATAAACAATGATAGTAATTCATGTAAATAGCTCATATTTGTGGGATATTGAGACTAAGTATTTCCTGATTTATTTTTGGAATGCAGGCGAAGGCTCTATGCGACCGATTGGCGAAATTCAACAGCGGTACCACCAGGGTCAAGATGATCGATCCTAAACGTCAATACCAGGTACCCTGCATCACTCACGTTGATCTCATCCTGCCTCTTCGGGGACAGGGTCCTGGGCAGTATCCGCTGAGTCCGTCGTTATTATGCTGCTGTGCTGATTCGGGATATTGCTTGCGGTAGGGCCCATGCTTTTCTCTGTTCCTCTTGATTCTTGAGGCTAATGGCAGGTCGGTACATTTTTTGTGCAAGACTTT
The DNA here is from genome assembly GCA_905338385.1 of Darwinula stevensoni. NCBI lineage: Eukaryota > Metazoa > Arthropoda > Ostracoda > Podocopida > Darwinulidae > Darwinula > Darwinula stevensoni. Next base: position 3,866 of record CAJPEV010002746.1, read on the forward strand.
CCATTAGAGAAAACACTTGCAAAAACGTGAAATTAGGATATTTTGGCGGAATGTGTATATACGCACCACCAAAAGATCACCATTACCATCTGAATAGGAAAATGCGAAGAAATTTTAATTTACGTATCAATCAAATGAAAGTAGCTTCATTTCGGAAGTTTCCCACTAACAGCCTAACACCCCTGCGAAGAAAAAATCCTAAATCGTCCTCTTGTGAGCAAGATTCCAACCGAATCGTCTTCGAGATGGTGCTTATCCAAAGAGAATGCTTAATTGATTCACAATTTCAACGTCAATGTGGGCTGAAATTTAGGTGGAAGAAGATGAGAATTTTGCTCGACGCGAGCCAAAAAGATGAGCGAATTTTGATGAGTGAATTTAGGAAAAAATTCGATCCGACAATTGGCCTCATATCAATCCTCGACACTCGCACCGAACTCCGAAAATATTCTGAAAGACCTAGCCTTGATCACATTTCTTTACCTGAACGAATACAAACTCCGAAGGTATTGAAGCCATCGTGATGGCTGCCCCGGCCGAATTCCATTCTTCCTCATCGACTCCGGCGGGGGAGCATGACGTCGGGGAGGGGTTCAATCGCGTGAGAGCCCAGCGGCCACCTGCGACTTGTGCAAAAATGGACAAAGGAATCTGCGTTATTTACCTTTCCAAAGTATTGTTCCAAATTCGATCATTCGTCTCCAAGTCATAACTAATATTCTACTGGAATTCGGACGTTTAAGACGGACTGCACACACGAACTCCTTGTCCACGGCGGCGCAACATTGGCGTTTCGAATGTTGCAACACCATCAGGAGCCAGTTTCACCCTCTTTGAGTTATGAAAATGTTCCTTTTTAGAAAGAGGGGATTTTTCTCTCGTTTTGCTGCTTCCTTTCTATCTAAATTATGTTTCGGTCTGGTCATTTTATACGAGCCGGATTCTCTGAGCATTTAAAATTTGATATCAAGAGCATCACTTTGAATTGATTGAAGGAAAGAAGTAAGAAAGGAAAGTAAATTAAATATTCACCGGCCTAAAAGATAGAAGGCAGGCCAAAATTGAGGATTTCACGGCTCCTCAGCGCCCAGCAGCGGGTGCTCGAGTCCTCTTTTCCCGCTTCCCGCTGGTTTCGAGCTTCCTTCAAATCGCCACTTCCCGCTCTGCTGCAATTTCCCTCGTGCTTTTATTCCTTTCGACGGCGAATGAACGCTTGAGGGTTCCCTTCCATCCCCATCTATCTCCGCGTCGATCGGTCGAAGAACACTAAATGTCGATGCATCGCGCTACTGTCTTCTCAATCGCATCGGATCGCTGTTCCAGCAACTCATGACGGACGCAACGGAAGGAGACCAGTCCAGCACCGCGACCGAGGAGAGCGATTCCGACGGGCCTGTGAGAGCCAGAAATCCCTCCTAGTTCCACGTTCTCTCACAGGGGAGATATTTAAACCCCATCGGACTTGGTGTTTATTTTGATTTTTTTAAAGCCCCATTCCCACTTTGATCTCGGAACAGACATCGTTTTTTCAGATTGTTTATCAACTTTGTTGCCTCCTAGTGCTGTAATTTGAGGGTGACTTAATTGTGATCACAAGCTTGAACTGTGTTTCGGCTCCGGTGATTCCGTTGTGATATTAGGAATGAACCAATAAAGCATTCTTCCCAAATTAACGGCTCTTTTCTCCAGAATATAGGAGCTGCAAACTTCAGCGGACAATGCTTGAAGAAGAAAAAACACGTATGGGCGATCGGATAAATCGCTAATGACGGACTAGAAAGACTACCTTCGAGGCATATATATTTTGAAAATGCCAGCCGTATCAAACTAAAGATGAAAATGAAGCAGAGAAATCACACGGACAAGAATGAAATACCGTAAAGAGGACTTAACGGTAGGAGTTCCCGCGCAAAATGGCAACAGCCGAAGAAATCAGAACAAAATTTGTTTTATAGAATGCCAGAAGCTTTTCCCAGTGAAAATCGCCTGCCCCCAGGTGTGGCACAGCACAAATAGCTGTTTTTTGTAATTATTACTTTGGTTTCTCGTATAATAGGATATGATGGCATGTCTCGGTTTCTTCAATCGAATTCGGGGCATGTGATGAATAATGGACATGTCGCGTAGTTGTTCCTGCATTTATCTAAATAAGGCGTTTTATAACTCCGAGGCGGAGACTTTTAGCGATTGATAGCCTATTACAAAGGAGCTCAGGGAGGTACAAAGTACCTTTCACTCACTCGATTATTCAATAATTCTTTTCAATCTCTTTCACAAATGACCGCGATCCATTCTTGTCCCTCTCTCTTCTCAGAAAGAGAGAGAGAGAGAGGGAGTGGGAGGGGGTGGACAAGTGAGTCAGTAATCTCTTAATATACCGGGTGGCCCAAAATAAATTTTTTTTTCCAGCGGTCGTGGATGTCGGATCCATTCCGGAGAACGGGAGAGAGAACCATTGTACGTTGCCTTTCTTTTGGGGCGTCCGAGTGGTGTTACGATGAACACTTCTCGGTACTTTCTGCACCTGTTCATTTCTTAGTGGCATCATGAATGCACGTGTTCATGCAAAGATGTCTCGCTGACATCATCTGCTCAAATTCAGTAATCCATAAAAGTGTCCTGTCCTGCCAGTATTTTGAACTTGAAGTCTGTGCAGATGCTTTCTTCTCTGGACTTAACTGTATATTCGGTTGCCAAAAGAAATTCTTCTGGCAACCGAATGCAGAAGTTCTGGATCTTTACAAACGAAACTTGATGAACCCAAATATTTAATCTACTTATTTACTTATTGTGGGTCTTCTCCTTTAGCGTGATAGTGAGTAATGAGAGTTGGAAGAGCTACATATTCGGCACTATATTGAGCAAAACAATATTTGTACTTCTTGATTTCCTCTGCTATTTTCAGCAAACGTAGCAAGTGCTGCCGTTCTACTTCGTGACAACGCCATCACGGAATTGACAGAAGACGTGTTTCGCCCCATGCTGGAGGTCATGTCCTCGGGGACTGGGTACTTGTCCGTACTTGGTGGGTGATGCCCTCGTTTCCGCCGCGTTCCCTCGCGAGTCCCGATCTTGGAATTCCGTCGTTTCCGCCTCCGCTCGCGTCACATTTTTTTTTGCCCTAACGTATTTAGCTGGTGTGGAAAGATGAAACTTGGTACATAACTACCTATTGGGATGCTACGTGCAGAAAAATTCAGACTTTGGAAGTAAATGCCCCAGGGGCACACATTTCAAAGGGAGATATTTTCAAATAATTATTCTGCATCAGTTAAACTGGTGAACATGGAAAGCTGAAATTTTCCATGAATGTGACGACTAAAACAAGGAATTATAGAAAAGAATATTAAGCCTCGATACATCCCCTGGGGAATTTTTTCGAAGGACGATGTTTAAAAAAAAATTTGTCGTTGCGAATTGGACAGAAATGGAAAGGCCTCCCCCGAGCCACTCCCTCAATCCAGGGCTTGACAGCGTCTCGGCTCGGGGGAGGCCGTCCGTGTTCCAGCAAGACTCTGCTCCCTCTCACACAGCCAGCACGACCCAGGAGTGGCTGGCCGAAAATTTTCACGATCATGTTACCCCTAACATTTGGCCTCCTAGCTCTCCTGATTTAAACCCCCTGATTTCCGTACAATGGGTTAATAACCCGACTCTCTTACCCCTAAATTTAGGGGACTTTTGGAGACCTTTTGCTATGTGTATGTAAGAACATGTGTACCAAATTCTATGAAAATATATTTGGTTTTTCTACTAAATATTTTTGTTTCCCTCAAAGTCAAATTTTGTTCTCAAATAGCTGACGCACCCTGTATATGCCTCTAAAGCATCGAGTTCCGGCATATGGGTCATTCCACGTTAAACTATCCAAATTTCGTGAAGTTTATTGCAGCACAGATTGAGATTTATCAGCAAAGTTCATCCTATTGGGATATATGAGAACCTAGTGAACCCGAAAATGTGAACATTCTGAAGCAAAAGGTCTCCAAAAGTCCCCTAAATTTAGGGGTAAGAGAGTCGGGTTATTAACCCATTGTACGGAAAAACATCTCACAAAGCTGCTCAAGCCAGACAACTGATGAAAAGCTCACTTTGAAAATTTTAATCAAGAAATTACACAGATATTTTAATATCTGGCAGTGCTTTCTTTTCTTTCACATTTGCCTAATTGTGAAAGCTTTGACCTTTCGTTTGGTTTCAGACACTGGTGTGATTCTATAATATAGAAAATTTCAATCATTTCAATTAATTAATTCATTCATTCGATCACTTCAATTTTCATTTTTCTCATGATGAGAATTAATTTAAATTAGGTCTACACTGAAATTCTGAATGCTAAAAATTTGATTGAAATTCAGCAGCTTCAGCAAATCTCACCAAGAAGAGTATAATGAAAAAGATTACAGACACCACAACTAAATTTAGTAAAACCAAAGAGGAGGAAAGAGCTCTCTCTTCCTCCTCTTTTAAACTCCCTTTATTTCCTCTATCTCTTTCCTCTGAGAGGGGGTAAACAGCACCCTCCCCTGCCTACTCCCTCTCCATAGACAAACCAATAGCGCAAAATATCACGAGCCGCCGCTGGTCTTCAGGGTGTCTCGTGAAGACGGAGGGACACGTTGGGGAGATCCCCAGGTCCTCTCCGTGCTTTGAGAGACCTATCTGCAACCTGGGCGTGGAGGACACGAAGTACAAGTGCATAACCTTGACGGGAGATGTCTCCCGTCAAGATTTGAACTGATCTCCAGCTTCTGACCTTTTCTATCACTAATATCTACTTGAATGGTTCAATGGAAAAGTAATTATTTCCGTACCGTGCAGCAGGAAAGCTGACTCGAAGGAAATAGAAAAATTTGAGGTCCTCATTTTTTAAATCCTGATATACTGTATTATCAGCCATGATGTCTGATCGTCGTGTTTGGGTTCCACCTTACCAGTTGGGGATCTGAGGCCACGCTCCATATTAGGAAAAATAAGATCTACATACCTAGGTATCCAGGGTGTCCATAAAGTGACCACCTATGAGCAACTTTTTATTATAGACCCCAAAGTAGCCATTTTTTACTTTTGTAGACTGACAACGTACCGACCAAGGAATAGTGTCACATTTTTTCTCTTTCCACTTTGGCACGGCCGAGAATTAATTTCCTACATCTAGAGTTTTATTTATATTTTATTCACATGAATGGAGAAGAAATTCAGACGACGATTCAAGGAAAATTTTGCCGCTCGACCTTATTGCAACAGCTTCTTGAAGTTATCACGGTTGACTAATAGAAAGTTTTGGGAATTCAAAATGGTACAAATTATGAATTTCCTCGACAAATGGGCCCAATGTGTCGACCGCCAATTTCCAGACATTTCTGAGTCCTAACGTTGTCGGCCACATCCATGAGAACTCTATTACTTTTCTGGCACATGTCACGAGAGACATTCCCCTTCAAGTTGTTTCAGATCTGCGGGCTAGTCCTCGTAAACAATACCTTCTAAGTAGCCCCGGAATAAAAAAATTAAAAAAGAAACACAAGGGGTGGCCATCTGCCCTGGCTGACAATTCGGAATGCTACACTCCATGTCTGAACTTGTAACTGATCCAAGGGTTTGGAAAGTTTGGTTTGGAAAGTTTGATTAAGTTGCCTATATGTAGTCGCTTTATGGACACCGTCAGATGAGCCTTCTATCTCGCTGTTTTCCAAGAAAGGGAGTCCCTCCCTTTAACATTAATCTCCGATGCGTCCATAACTTAGTACTTGAAAGCCCTAGAAGGTGAAGTGAAGAAATCTCTGAACTCAAAGCGTTGTCTTGCACGGCAATAAATGAAATCGTTTCAGAGAGAAAGCACGTCCTTGAGATGTCGATTTCCCTACGAAATCCGCACGAGTGATGACAAACACTTCCTACATCACTCCGCAAACTTCGTTCCCTATGAATTTACTGGTGGTTCAGGACTTAAAAATTGCTCATTATGTTCTGATGGGTAATGGCACTGAACTACGACTACGTCTTTTATGAGCTGGTTCACGATCCCATCAACTAGAAACTGAACCAACAAGTGAGAGATCGGAGTGTTTAGTGGCTTGTGGATCGCTGCCTACCCCAGGAACAATGATTTTTATGCAACTAAATCTCAAACTTTGGACAACACTTGGCATGGAAGAACTCTTACACATGCGTGGAACTTTCAAGAAAGCTCTTCCTACGCTTGTCAGCGAACTTTAGCGCCAGCGAAATGAGTAAAATCCCAAGACTGAATAATGGCTGTCTAATAGATGCCTAGGGCACGGGGCCTACTCACCGAAGGAAGGTGTCCACAAAACGAAGTCTACTTCGCCAAGGTTTTCACGTAAAAAGACAAAATCACCCAACACAAACCTCGAGTCTTTAATTACTACAGGTGTGGCGATCAGCCTCAATCTGAGGGGATTTTGATTCCTACCCTCAGGAGGAAAAGCAGTCTCACGAATCCAGTTTGAATCCAAAATTAGGGACGAAAACTCAAGATTAAAAATTGGAAGATTTTTAATGCATCTTCAGTTGGCCAGAATCCCAGGAAATTGCAGCATTATGCCGTTAAAAAAGAGTGCTCCCAAAGTGGGATGCGAAGGCAACCGGCAACACGGAATCGAAGATGCCGCCGTGACGATTTTCCTTAGTCCTTCACAAATATGGGGCCGAAGAAGACAGGTGAGGAGTTCTCAGCTCTTCTTTTCACAAGCTTTATTCATTTCGTTCATGGAGCTTATTACTATCGGAGAGTTTGCAGATACAGGCGATTAAGCCTGTCGTTGCACATAAATGGGGGGTCGATCATGAGAGTGGGCCTAGGCCCTTACTTGGTCCAATCTAATATAAGCTAGGCTAACGTTAGGCGCGTGTGCTTGCTAGGCCGTTACACCGAGCACTAGCAATGAATAGGCTTTTTCTTTAGGGAGGGGTTGACCAAAGTAGTCTTGAGCTTCCGTTGAACTATATATATTAGGCCTACCGGCCTAACAGTGAAATTAAATATTCGTGAATGCTTTCCCTTCTAACTTTTGTAGGTAAGGGTGAAAAGAAGGCAGGTGGTAAGGCCGAGGCAGAGGCCGCCCCGGCCGAGACCAAAGAAAAGGAAAAGAAGAAGCCTGAGAAGAAGGAGGAGAAAGAAAAGGACAAGGAGAAAGATAAGGAGAAGCCAAGAGTTCCCAGACCTGCTGCTGCAAAGAGGGAGCGTGGCCCACCTCGAGAGAAGAAGGAAAAGGTAGCAGGAGCAGAACGGGCTGTGGAGCGAGCCAGAAAGATTCAGAAGAAGGTCATCAAAGGCCCTCATGGAACCAAGGTCAGGAAGGTCAGGACCAAGGTCCGCTTCTACCGGCCAAGGACGCTCAAGCTTCCACGAAACCCTAAATATCCCAGAAAATCTCACCATGCTCGCAACAAGTGAGTAGATTTTGCTTTTTCAGTCATTTTAGTTTGTAGGCTTTGGCTCTGACTGTTGGCCTTGTTAGGGACACTTTCACAAAGTTGATGGGGCAAAGGTGGAAACTTTGTATTGAAGTATAGAAAGGAGCAAAGCTAAAGTTAAATATTATGAAGATGGAAGGTAAGTGCCAGATAGGCCTTTGTCTGCTATTAGGAATATTTGCTTTTTTGAAGATTCAGAATTATCTTTCAGTTATATTTCCATTCAGTGGAGAATTCATTCCATTAATGCACCAATTTGTACTTAACTATACTGCAGATGGTGTTCCATTCTAATCAATGGGCACAGTAGCACTTGTTACCTTTACCCTCTTTGTATTCCTCTCTGAGAGTACCAACACAAGCAAAATTTGGCTGACTTTTTCCTCTCACAACACAGAGCCGCTCCAGCAAATTTGAAGCTCCATCTTCCCAGGGTTGTGGAGATCGTTGAATCTCGTTTTTGGAAGATGCGAATTTCATTCAATTTTCTTTGTTTTTCTTCTCCCCTCCTGGATAGCCACATCTGGGATGCTTTCAGGGGAAAGAGACCAACCATGAGAAAGATGATGACTTGTAGCTGGTGAAAAGTGCCCTTTTTTTGCTTGCAATGCATCATCACGCCTTTAAAAACGAAATTAGCTGTCGTTCATTTAGGCTTGGAGCACTAGTTCTGATCCCACCCCCCAGTGTTGCTGGATATCATGTTGGAGTTTTGTCAGATTCGTCACATCTTCAGCTTTAATATCCTTGTCTGGATCCTTTTATTTAATGTAGGAGGCATTATTTTGTGGAATTCATGGGATGAGCTGTCATTAAAACTGGTTTGCAATGGCTGATGGATTTTGTGTAATATGATATATCTTATCTGGATAGTCCTAAATTAACATGATGGTGGCCAGCTTGTATATCATGCTTTCTAGAAGCATTTTCTTCTTGGAACAAGTCAAAACAGTTTGAGGAACTCTGGATAGACCTAATGTTCCTTAACTGCACCGAAGTGGTCCATGAAACTTAAAAAAGACCTAAAATCAGTCTTATATTGCATGTTTTAGCTGTTAAATAGGCCTGTGATTGGCCTGTCATTGCACATCCTCAGCAAAGTGTCTAGAAGACAAAGTAAGAATCCTTAAAGGCTTAATTGGTCCATAGGTCAAGGATTGAGTTTCTTTTGAATGAATAAAGGTAGGCATCAGCCTAATGCAAGTGAGTTCCAAAGAAAACGGGAAAGGGGGGGGGGGAGGGGTTGAAGGTGAGGTTTAAAAGTGGAATACCTTTGAAAATTATTTTCACATTTCTACACTTCCATGTTTGAATGAACACCTCACTGTTGGACACTGCCCCTGAGTTTAGGTACAAGAAATCTTCACAGTGGAAAGGAGGTGTTACATATCCAATGTGTGTATCAAAGTGGTGTTCTTACCCTTTTGTGTGGAGGGATATGGAAACTCTTAAATCTTGGATGGTGTTGTAAAAGTACTTGTATTAATGGGGAGAGTACTCCTAGTTTTCCTCTTGATAGTAAGGTGCATAGAGTGTCATGACCATTTACTCAGGGCTGTAGGAAGCAAAAAACTTTTTCGGAATTGTATATGGGAGCATTCCTCCATGTTCTAAACATCTTGATCCTGTACACTTTCATAACATTGGCCTTTTTCTTTGTTTCACTCCACACTCACGACTGAAGATATAGTTCCTTCATGGATCGGTATATAAAATTATGCATTTTTAGTACCAAAATGATCTATGGAAATTTCATGCAAGGAGAAGGCTTTGATTACATTTTATTTGCCAAACCAAGTAATGTCCTGGAAATTTTACTGGCCTTTGAAGTTTTCCTATGCTTCCTCCACACCTCCATGTACTACTAGCAGCAATAAGGTTTTGTAGTTTAATTGCCCATTCATGTATGTATGAATTACTTTATTGGAAGTGGAATTTTGTGCCAATTAATGTGTTTTTTTTATACATAGAATGGATGCATGGAGCATCATCAAACACCCACTGACAACTGAGTCTGCAATGAAGAAAATTGAAGACAACAATACCTTGGTCTTCATCACTCACATCAGGGCTAACAAGCATCACATAAAGGCTGCCGTGAAGAAGCTGTATGACATCGATGCAGCTAAGGTCAACACGCTCATCAGGTGAGATTTTACCCTCTGGCATCATATAATTTAAAAAATAGATGCTAAGTGACTGAAAGCAATCTTGGGGTCTGCATTAGACTCATAGATTCATCAAGTCTCAATTAGGTGATAGTGGGAATATTTTTTAGGCAATTTTCTTGACCCTGATGCATCACGAATGCATATCCAAGATTTGTAATTGTTTTGCTGACTCTTGAGAGTCAGAAGGAGAAAAAGATGAAGTCGCAGTGGTCTTGTCTCATCAGGATGGCATGAGTTAGATGGGTCAATTCTACTTCAAGCATAAAGTGAGAAACCATTACAATGACTTGTTGATGAAATCATGTCTCATAGAAATCATGAGTATTACTCCAAACCCCAATAAAACTAGCCATATAATATTAAATCCTTTTTTCACAAAAGTTGTTAAATTGTTTGAAAAGGATTCTCATCACTTCTGGCTTGGGGCATTTGTTTGATTATACTTAACAGTACTGCTTTCATGTACTACATGATTACATTTTGAAAAAACAAAAACACCCAGGATAAGGTAGGCCATATGGAGCACATATTTCTCACCAAGTGCAGCCTACATTCAGTCTAGGCCCATCATGCTGCAAGCATGAAACCTGCATCTAGAGGCCGAAGCATAATGCTAACTTTAGGCCTCTGTACATTTAGTTGAAGCAGGCCTAATTTGAGCATTTATTTGAGAAAAGTTCAACAGGATACTTAGATTCATTGGGAATGCAGCTGCCTTTCACCCATGCTCTCTCATTCACTGCCATTGTGCTCCTGGTGGCATCTTCTTGCATGTGTACCACCTGGCTATGTGCTTTCAAGTTTTTGAGTTCTGTTTCCCAGAAAAAAAATGCAGATCCCATGAGCAACTGTTTCTTTAGTTCCTGCGCCTGCTACAAAATGCTGGAAAGTTGAAGTAGGGCTGGGCTTCCCAACCCTGGGGTCACAAACCAGCTGCTAAATGCCAAGTTATGTTTTACTTTGCTATTCTAGTGAATAGGTGAAGGAACTTGTCAAACTAATGCCAGTACTGAATCATGAGTTTTGGGGTCACACACAAAATAGGTTTGGAAGCCCTGTATTAGGTGGGATGCAATGTGTGTTGATCATCCAAAAATAAAAGAAAATATTTAAAATATCAAGAAGCTGGTAAGTCCTGAGTGCAGTTTCACCAGTTTTATGAAAAACACCTGAATCAGCCAACATCTGACCTCCAATATATGGGTCGGTATAGCCCTACTTAAAATATCATCTGAATAGGAATAGAGTGGCATGTCAGACCTTTTTGTCCATAGCTGTTCTGAAACACCTGATTTATTATTATGGGTTTATTTTGTTTCAGGCCTGATGGGAAGAAGAAGGCATATGTGAGGCTTGCACCAGACTATGATGCCCTGGACATTGCCAACAGGATAGGGATCATCTAAGTGAGAATTAAGTCTCAAATGGTGAAATTCCTTCATTGTTGGTCTGCTGGTCCCTGTCTGAGAATTGAAATATATGAATGAAGGTTGTTTCTCCAAAATAAGGCTCTTATTTTCTTGGCATTCCTGGGACTTTTAAAATGATCTAGGAAGAATGCAAACACAGATGCCAAAGAATGTCTCCATTGCATCGCATGAACTACCAAAATAAACTTTGGTCTGAACAGATAAGTCAGAACACTACTACGGGTTTAAACCAGTACATTCCCCCTCCTCCTTTAATAAACACCCCGAAAACATATCCATCTTACGTTCTTTTTGTTAAGGAACAATTTGAATCTGCTTGCCACTGAAAAATGAGTTGAAGAAATTGATAAGACATGAAGTGTATTGCAAGAAAACTGATTGATTGGTTTGCAGAAGGCATTCTATTTAATTGGAAATGTCAAGATGCAAAGTATTTTTTCATGGCCTCAATAAGCTTTTACCTTGAATAGCAAAAGTTCTCAAGCCTACTTGTGATTAAGAGAATGCTCATCCCTAGACGTTCCTTTTTTAAGTGCAGAGAAAATTTCAACACTAGTACAATAACTGCACATGCATACCCCATACATGGACTTAGTATCCCTGATTGAGTTGGGACAGTAGCTATGATGCTTCTTGTTCAAGTGTTACAACATATAGTGTCTTAATTCTCAGGTAAACATATCCCTCTGTTAAGCAGAACCCATGGATAGCCTCAAATCCAGCTCTTTCCCACCTTAGCCTCGCTGGAATCTGATGACCTAATCAAGACTGAGGTGTTTTCCATTCACTTTTCTATTACATGTATACTCCATACCAGTTTGTTTTCATTGATGCATGAAATTGATAAAATATAAAATTAAATCTCTACTTGGGTAGTACATGCCACCGACCCCAAGCTTGATCCTTTCTCTCTGACAACCTTTTTGGTATATACAGGGTGGGCCAAAAGTTTTTGCCCCTGTATAAAAATGTGAATATCTCCTGAACGGTTTGGGCTACAGAGTCGAAAAATAAACTAAAAGAAAGTTCATTTCATCCTCTTTCTGAAAATGTATGGTTTTAGGTTCCTACATTCATTTGGAGATGAGTCATGGCCGTTTGAAAAAAACATACAGAAAAAAAAGTTGCCAAAACGAACCTATACCGTGCCGCCCACGGAAATCATCCTCAGCAGCTGGCTTCAAGGTCGTGTGCGCCATCATTTTCTTCCTTCCTAATTGCTCCCTACCTTCTTTCCCTTCTTCATAATGTGAAGGATGAAAATTTGAAGACTTTGATGCTTGATTTGGATAACTGACCAGCAGAAGATCATGACGAAGTTAAACGGCCTCCGGTGGTCTACTCCGCATGTTGTGCTGAGTGCTTGTCTTTGCAGTGTTAATATTTTTTTTTTTTTACCTTTTTTTTTAACTCTTATTCAGAAACCTTTATAGGGAAAATTGGTCACAGTGTCAATGTTTTCTGGCGTCCTTGCTCTTCTGGGACAGCCTGTGACTGGAAGACGTTCAGCACTGCTAGTTTTACGCAGTTTTCGCAAGATATTGCACAGTCTTTTTTTTCTTCATTTTCGATAGGGATATTCACGCAAGATTTGGTTCAAGGTAAATCCTTTTTCTTCACGAAGCGACCGGATTAAAACTCTATCACTCTCAGTTAGAACACGGTTTGTACCCATTTTCCCTGTAAGGGCTTCTGAATAAGAGGTAAAAAAAAGGTGAATTAAAAAAATTAACACTGCAAAGACGAGCACTCAGCACAACACGCCGAGTAGACCACCGGAGGTCGTTTAACTTTTGTCACGAGCTTCTGCTGGTCGGTTATCCAAATCAAGCATCAAAGTCTTCAAATTTTCATCCTTCACATTATGAAGAAGGGAAAGAAGGTAGGGAGCAATTAGGAAGGAAGAAAATGACGGCGCACGCGACCTTGAAGCCAGCTGCTGAGGATGATTTCCGTGGGCGGCACGGTATAGGTTCGTTTTGGCAACTTTTTTTTCGGTATGTTTTTTTCAAACGGCCATGACTCATCTCCAAATGAATGTAGGAACCTAAAACCATACATTTTCAGAAAGAGGATGAAATGAACTTTCTTTTAGTTTATTTTTCGACTCTGTAGCCCAAACCGTTCAGGAGATATTCACATTTTTATACAGGGGCAAAAACTTTTGGCCCACCCTGTATAGAAATTACTTTTCAGAAATATTGTTTCACCATGACCTGTAGTTCTACTTGAAGAAATTTCCTCTTCAAAGGGAATATCTTGAATGGCTGCAGATAAAAACAAAGACAGCTCCACAGGATGTGCAGCAGTTGAAATTCATGAGTTTGAAAATGCCAGGGTACTAAAAAGGCATGGAAGAAGCAGCAGCAAGGCAGACTGCAATGCTCTAAGTTAGCAGGTAAGTGTACTTTTACTGGTGACTCCTTGTCATTGAGCTGCCCTTTCATTTTCTGGGGAAAAGCACATTTTGGTGTCTGTTTGACATCAACCACACCTATTAAGGTTTCAGAATTGTGTTACAGATTTCTATTCTCAGTGCAATAAGTGGGGAGATTCCATTTCTAGAGACTAGCTTACATTTGTCTAGATTTACTGGTCTACTTTCAATCTAAAGCTAACATCCATGAAGAGAAGGGCTTCATTTTCTTATAATGCTGCTTCTGGTTACAGCTTAAATCTTTCAAACTGAATCTTTTCTCAGTCTGCTCAACAAAAAGGAAGGAATTTCATTGATGGGGCATATTACCAAAAGGTGGTAGGAGACCCATCTCAGGAAAAATTAGAGAAAGGCCAAATGATTAAACACATCCAATCCCACTGCATAGCACAGTGGTACTACAACTGCTGACTGTGAATTTCTATCCTCTTGATCAATGGCTGTTTTGAGATACTGCATTCTTCCCTCCAAGAAGGAATAGTCTGACAAAATAGCTTTAAAGAGTTGTTTGGGGTGGTTCCAACTCCCTCACCCATTCTGAATGAATCTCCCTCATTTTATTTTGGCTGCCATTCCCCCCCACCATGATTAGCTGAACCCCTTCAGTGGCAGGCTTTCTGATGCTATCAGAAAAGCCTTAGAAATTCTCAAGTATATCTGTGAAAGGGTTAATGGCAATGACCCACATAGGAATACCCTTGACTAGCATCTATTGGACAGTGGCTGTTCACTCCTGCATAGCAATATACTTCTGGATTGCCCATTCCTCTAAGATGTTATGAAATTGGACCTTCCATCTAACAGGCAGAGCACCCTTGGTATGGAACATGAACATGTGCTTCAGAGCAACTGAGTTGTTTCTTCATGAAAACTGAGATGCACTGGTTGCTTTTTTGCAATAAGATTTAACTTAGTGCAAATGAGAAAAAGGAACTGTAACAGTTTTTTTTTTCATGGGAATTCCAATTCAGTAACTTTATTACCCATGTCACCATCCACCCCTTTTTGCACATAATAAAAAAAAGTAGTTCCTCCTGAATGAAATTCCTTGCCTTTCAATAGGACTCCAGCATAGAAAAATATCCAAAGAAGTCACTTCAGTTGACATTTTAACCACTTTTTTTTCCCCCACAACAATCTTGGAAAAATATCAAACAGGTGGTAAGTGATCCATTGAATGGAGACAAGTTAAGTTAAATCTGCTAAAGCAACAACTCTATCACTTTTTCTAATGATTATAACAGCAACTCTCAGTGGCAAGGGGGCAACCATTTGGATGGAATCTTGCAAGGAAACAACCTCGAGTCTTCCACTTCTGGTATGCTTTCGATGACCTGTCAAGGCTCTCTCTGTCAACAGGTGTGGGCTGATGCAAACTTACTAGTCCCTTCTTGCAAATGAAGATGTGAGAATTATTCTTTAAAAGTGTCTGCAGGCCGCCATGCTGTAGCTTGAGTTCTCGCAAGGTGTCACTGCTCAAGCCTTCCACTAAGTCAGGAAGCTGAATCTGACCACCTGTATTCCAATCACCTTCCACACTGCTATGCTTGAGAATCTGAAGGAGGACTTCCTTCAGTATCCTCTCGCTGATGTTCTGTGGGATCTTCGTGCAATTCCGCACTGGAGACGGTTCGCGGACGTGAAAACCTTTGGGGCTATGGGAACAGCCTTCAACGAACTGAGAGATTCGTTGAAGACGTTGAATCTGCTCTGCAGCAGTTGTTGGTCGAGGAATCCCAACGAGGGCCAGACGCTTGGTAGATGGGATACGAAGACGATCTTGCTTCACGTCAAAGCCACAAACCTTGAGAATGCATGCAGACTGGGATTCAACTTTTGAGATTCTACCAAAGGTTGTTAAATTAACAATAGCAAAGAACTTCAGTCACAGAATTCTCTTATTCATACATAATATACTTCCTTGGACCTTTGCTTTTTCCAAGAATTGTTGAGGAGAAGGGGAAAGAACTGGTGCTGTACCAATGCCCACATTTGGCCCATGGACTGGTGGTTAATTATGATCTCATACCCATTTCCTTCATTTGGCACCTTCTTACAAGAGAATTGCCAATGGCAGCTTGCAAACTTACTGATGGCCAATAGCAGTGAAGGTGTCATATTGGCTGCCAATAAAAGCAGCTGCTGATGCATCAAAACAGCCCTAGAGAAAACAAAAACTGAGAAAAAGATGGGGGAAAATATGTATTACATGATTTTCAATCCAGACTACCAATGGGGCATTGTACTTTATATTGAAAGAATACTGTAAGAATAAGAACTGGAAGAATACTTCGGATTATGGAATGTGGTGGTGTACTTTATTAATGTGTAAATATGAATTGCCATATTTACCTCTAGTGTCACATAAAGCACTAACCAGTCACTGCCTCCTGCCACTGGAAGTGATATTTAAAATAAACAAACTATATTCGTTCTTTTGGCTGCAAATAAATGGAACTCAACACAGACAGAAAACAAAAACAACCATACCTGGCAGAGTTCCATGAGAAAGTCAAGGTAGTCGGCATAGATAGACTTCCTAGAGTGCCGTCTCTGAAACTTCCCAGAAAAGGCATAGGGACAGCATGGCATGAGGAAGAACCTTGTAGTAGGGGAACTATGTGCCGCAAGGACAGGGATCCATGGTGTCAACTCATCACTGTGGTTACCAATCAACCAGTCCTCAGAATATGTTGAATCAGGCATAATTGCTGACTCCTAAAAAAATTGGTGCCAAAAATGGGAATGGTTATACTGGATATGGAATTGCTTGAGTGTCTGAACTAAAATAAAATTAAAGTTAAAGCAAGTGAATTGCATTTATAGTACATTGGGACTAATCTGATGTTAGAGGTGCTTCAATCAATAGAATAAAGGATCAAAATCAATAAAGCATTATGATAAATATGATAAATATGGATGAATGTCATGTAAGGGATATGAAATCACATCAAAGACCTCCATAACCAACAAAGTGAAGACCAAGAAGAGTTTGAATTGGAGAAAAAAAAAACACAGCCACAGTGCCTCCAAGAGGCACTGTGGCTGCACTCCACTGAAAAATCATCAAGAATCCATGTGCTAAATATATAGGAATTGGATATAGAGACAACCAAATCTGATCATAAGTGGTCTGAAACTCACAATGAGATGTGTGGAAGGGAAGAGCTGCCAGGACTTGCGAGCCCTGATATCAACCCCCTTGCCAGGGAACCCCTCGCAAGTGAGTACATGAGTGAGCAATCCGTTCCCACAGCCTAGATCCACAAATGAGGGTGTGCAATCTGCTCCATCCTTCTTCCACAAAGAGATGAGGTATGCTGCTATACCAACATCTTCATGGACATGCTTCCCTGGATCTGTATGTTCTGCCCAATTCTAGAGATGCCATTACAGAATGTCTGATCAAGTAGGTAGGTATTATATGGGTACAAAAAAGCAATTCAGTGATATCCTTGCCTTAGATTAAAGGATAATTCTAGTAGGATTTGATTATTCACAAGTTTTCCATGAAAATAACCTCCCAACCATGAATGGGATTCATAATCCTAATCAGGAAACCACCCAGAAAACTGTTAGGATCACAAACTGACAATCTATTTAGAAAATATCAGCACAAACTTTGATCCTGGAATGCAAGGTACAGATGATAAAACGTGACAAAAGAAAAAACTGTCACAAGGATGTTAAATAATCTCAGCATAAAATAAGGAATGCAATGAAACATAAGGAAAACATAAAAACAACATGGACTCTTTTTTTACTTCCATGTGTCAAGATTTTATCCAATTGGTATAGATGCATGTAAATCAATACAGAGATGTGGCATGCATAAGTATCCTCCCTCTCCCAATGAGACATGCAAAAGTCATATGTCAAGTATTTTGGGCTGAAGAGCACATATGGAATCTCCTATTCATACCTGCACATAGAAGGAAGCATATTTGGTCTTGATCCTTTCATAAACCTGTACATACTTCCTGAGATCCACCAATGCCAAAGATGTGGGTCTGGATGTAACTTCCTCCTGAGTCCATTTCTGGAGTTTAGGGAGAAGTTTCTCTTGCAACCATTTCTGTGACACAGGGCACAAGGGGAAGGGAAATGTCAGCGAAATAGCTCCATCAGTCCCAAGGTGGAAAGCGTAGGGCACCCGAGGGGAAATGACAGGGCCTTCGCGCTTTTCTTGAAGAGGGACAAAGGAAACTTCCAAGAATGGTGGCTCTGAAAAAAAAAAAGCCAAGCTTTACAAATAGTACCACCAATAGTAACAGCCACCAAAGTACTTTCACTGGACATGGGAAAGCATGCTAATGACTATTCATGAAACTGCTATGGGGTAGCTATTTTAAATTAACCCTTTTATAAGTGAGTTTTTAATAGTGATGCAATGATGTTTTATCAGTTATCAGTATCAGCCGATATTGAGTGAAACAAATATATCGGCCCGATATGATATTGAAGGTCTGACAATGAAATAACTAGACTGACAACACTGTCCAGAAAATTCTCATTCAACATATCTACATGACACTACCAGTCAAGAGATGAAGGGAAAAAACCTAACAGTATTCTCTTTTTCAAGCAAAAGTACCTCCAAGATTTTTTTTTTCCACTTGCTGCATTATTTCATTCATCTCTTCAGACATTCAACTTACAATGTAAGATCATTTTCCTCTTTTTATTCGTTTTGACTTTCCTCTCCCCTGCCTTCCAATCGCCCTAGAATGTGCTTCTTCCTTCTCACCCAAAATGACAACTTCATAGAGTTTCCCTTGATGAGTGCCTTTTGGCACTAACTCTCTCAGAACAGCCACAGTTTCTTCCAGGAGTTCAGGTAAAGGGCCATTCATCCAATCTTGCACTCTCCATTGCTCCAACTCTCGAACAGTTTGAGGGTCAGGGACGACAAGTGTCTTCTCCTCCACCACTGCAATCAGGGACAGGCCTTCCTTGCGGGTCAGGAGTGCACGTCCGAGGACGACCGAGCCAACGACACGTGCATTCACAACATGAGGTTTCTCGAGCCACACCTTCACTCCATTCAACAGGGAAGTGTTGGCAGAGGCTTGCCTATCTTCCATGAGTGCAGCACTGAAGACACTCCACTGTTGACCTACAACTTCACATACTGGAAAAAATATGACAGACAATCAAACTTTAAAATCTTGCACACCTCCATCTAAAAATGAGAGGAGCAGGAAGGTTGCTGACATCCAGGCCATACAACACACAGAAGATGAATATAGTAAAACTGTTATACTGATACCAGGTGCCAACATACCTTTTTAACCACCCATTTTGCATCTTCTACTGCTTTAATGATGATTTGCTGAATTCGCTCTGGGTCATCCTCATCAATGTGCTGCTGGAATCCCTGAAATGTAAAAGATCATAGCATTTTCAAATATCAGACAAATGTAGTGTGTTTGGATTAGGTCCACAAAATCATATAGGTCTACTAGTGCTGTACATAGATGTTAAATTCAGAATTAAGGATTCTGAAGTTAAAAAATACCTGGGTAGGTACTTCTTGAGGTGTTCCACTTTCATGCATATTACTAGATGAGACAAGGTGGGAGAAATCAAGAAGACAATAGGACAATTCCTTCATTCTGGAGAATATTTGGCAAGACAATTCACTGAATACAGCCAGGTTCAAGTACATAGAGATGTCACAAAGGATGTGTTAACTCTGATATATACTGAGGCTGAATAAAAGCTCCTTCCAAGTTTTGAATTACAGATGAGCAAAAGCAATATTTAGCATCTTCTTTTTCCTACCCTGACCATGTAAGCTAATCAGTATCTACTAAAGCAATCATCAGCAGAGAATAGGGTCTTTCTGCAACAATTTGCATAACTAAAGTGCAGAACCACTTATTAAGGCCAAAAAATTTGATAAATCAATAGAACATGATAGCAAGGTACAAAATACTCTGTGTTACATTCGCATCTACATCTCACTGTAGCTCATACTGACAGCTGATAGAAAGGTCGAATACATGAAAACAGTCATGAGCTAGAATAAAACTTTATAATTTATTAGTTGGAGATCTATGGGTCAAATATTCAATGCTTTCAAGGGAATCCCCACTGAATAGTTCAAAATCAAGTCATTTAAGTCAACTGCAGAAGTCATTATCGTCAAGGGTAGCACATTAACCCTTGACCTTTGGTTCAACTGATTCTATGAAGCTGGGCAACCCAAGAGCATGATTTATTTTTTTTTTTACATTTAGTATATGGCTTGGCTGCTTCTTTTGCTGGTAGTTTGAGGTCTGCTCACACGACTTGAGGGTGGTAAGATGACATTTTACAAGGAAATGTTGTGATGGTCAGAGTCAAACCCATGCCCTCCACTCCCTTTCATGCACAGTTGAGGCCTGCTTCCATTCAGCTACATATATGTGAAACATTACACCTAACAGGTCAGGTGTATGTCTTCCAAAGCCTTAGGGTAAATTGGGAGCTCCAGCAAAACTCAAATTCTTCCAAATTGTTTGGTCTAGGAATAGGCCTAAGCCTGATGTTCAAAATCTGCAATACGCACAGGTTGAAACACAAACTAGGCATAATCTTGCTATGGCTCCATGACGAAAATAGAACGAAACCCCTCTCGGCAATTTCTAGCAAATTGCACAATGGTGAGTAATGTTAAGTAACTGCCCGTCGCAAAAAGCCAAGCTCACCTGCCTCACGTGATTCTTGTAATAAAGTCGATGTTTTTCGGGAAGGCGTTCGCATTCGCGTAAGAGATATTTATACAGATGGAGGCTGGAGCGGATGTGAGCGTGAAGAGGCATTCCCATCTCCTTTTCAATCCGCGTGGCACGTGGTGGTCCCTTGAGGCGTAAGAGCCCTCTGCGCAGGGTTGCCACATGTTGGAGTGCGACCGCTGTTTCATCGCCGTCGGTATCGAGCTCCTCGTCGACGTTCGGAAGAAAAACTTGCCGAGTCCGAGAAGAAAACGAAGAAACACGCCGACTGGTATTGTAACTGCGATGGTGAAAGAATGAAGTTGAGGCAGATCTAGTAGCAAGTGTTTCGCCTTTGTGGCAGCCCCAGAGGTTAAAAGGGAATCCTCATATCTAGTCGAGCCGTGACTGTGTTTGGCCGTACCTCCTCATCGTGTCTCGTGAAATTTCGTCATCTTGCACGAGAAAATGATTCAGTCTGATTGTCATCACTTTTACTAAGAGTCGATTCACACGAAAAACGCATGAAAACACTGACCCCGGTTATGAGGTTTAAGAGCTCGTAAGCTCGGAAAAAATGCTCACCTCAGTTTCAGGAGCCTTGAGTTAGGGGCGAAGAGAGCCAGGGCCCTGTCGCAAAATCCGCAAAACTGCAATAAGAAGGGTCGCATTTCGGGCGGAGCCGACCAGGTTTCTGAGGTCATACCTGTTATGGTATACGGGATTCGCCCCAAGCGATGAGTGTTGCCAATGGGTCAAGCTCGGGAATGTCAGCTTGGTGAGGATTCAATTTTCCTCCGATTGGAAATTTTACTGACTTACTTTCCACTTGTCAAGTTGGCTGAAATGTCATTTAAAATGTAAAGATCCCGAAAAGTGTGACTCAGACCACATCGTCCAAGCGGACTGAGCTCTCCTTCCGCGTTTCAAGTCTGCTGGTCTGATGACGTCACTGACACGAACCTCCACCCTTCGATGACGTCACAGCAGCTTGTGAGTTCCTTCGTTCGTCCCTTGAAGGAAGTAGCCATTTCCATCGCGATTTACGACTTGCGCGGTTTCAGATCCCCTTTCCATCCCAAAATCCAAAAGGAAATGGACGGAAACCTTCCCCATTGGTCCTGAGAACTTCGAAAAACACGAAGTGAATCTAACATTGTGCGAAGTCGATTTGAAATGTGGACTGAGTGCTGTTACACCAGGAGGACTTATCCCTGCGCTCAGATCGCTAATGAACTTGTTATATATTCAATATGTTGTTATATTTTCTCTTCGGTGTGCTTCTCTTGAGAGAATGGGGTGAAGAACGTTAATTTGAGTATTTGTCGTATACAGTAGAGTATAGGTCGTATATAGGAACGCGTGTCTCCTAATATATTCCTTCTCCGTTTCTTCAGATATGCAATAATTATGTTCTATTAGTTCTTGGTGCTTCACCAAGTGCTTCACCATGAGTAAGTTCCGAACCAATATTGCAATGCCCTCAACTTAGCAATGTAGCAGAAAACCTGGACTGGAAGAAAAAAAAAAAAACAAACAAGAAATTGTGTTTAGTCGGGAGGTGCGAATCGAAGACGCCCATCAGGCTGGCTTCCGGTGACAGCAGAGGGAGGTCAGATCGATGAGAATCAGTCAGGGTGCATGCGGACCATGCCGCCAAGGAGCTGCTGTGCCTCTTTGCTGCCACGCTTCTCTCGTACGTTGCCAAGTCCTTTCAGTCCCGATATATATTCGGTTTCTATCTTAAATGCTGCCAGTATCAGTCTCCACATTAGTTGCCATGATTACTATTGTTTTCCAGTTGAGTTCGATTATTTTTCGCTTAACTCGGACATAGGATAGATAGGATGCTCCTTGTACATGAGAATTACCTCTAATCCCATGAACGAGGGTCCCAGTCAAGTAAAAGAAGATTGTCTGACCCAAATGAAAAGTGCTATATGGTGAACGTATCTTGAGGTCTCCAGTTCTCATGCAAGTGTCTCATGAATTAAATCTGTGGTTGTAGTATTTGGAAATTGATTTAGTGGCGACAGCATCAAAGGAAACTACAAAGTCCCAGTATCTGGAAGACTCGATCCCATCTAAAAGGAAGGGTCGGAGAAGAGCACAAAACTCTCTAAGCTGTCTAAAAATAGGATAAGTCCTATCTGGAAGCACGACGAGGTGTCTAGGGCGAGTTGAAAGATGGGTCGAGACCACAAAATCTGGATTTCCACAGCCCTCATCTCGCAGAGGAATGCCAACTGATGCCGAAAAATCCCTATTTTCAGGTTTATTAAAACGGACCTTCGCCAGCATGAGGGGTTTGTCTCCCTTCGGGGCTCTCCGTGACGCCTTGGCCACCCTCCCACCAGAGACGAGCTTACACGCCATCCTGCCCAAGAGCGTCTCGCTGAGGATGACGTCACCACGCACGCGCATGCGACAGCAGCAGTTAGGTTGGGAAAAAGAGCGACTTCGTGAAATTATCCTATACCGCCCCACAAGGAATCCAAGCTTACAATCGGGGATGGCCAGGGAATTGCCAAGCACAAACTGCGAACTGTGTCGCCCAGGAAATAGGGTATAGGAACACTCCATCTTGGAAGGACAAGCTGAGAGCCATGACCTCTTCACTGGGCTGGTTCGAGCCTTTACATGTCTTCATCAGAGAAACCACCCAAACCTTAGTCTCAACCTCCTATTAAAGAGACGACTCATGGTCTTTGTCTCTCTCTTCCTCCATAGAAATGCCTGCAAAACTGTAAGAGAAATGTGACTCAAACGAGGTCCAGACTCAAGGTCAGGACTCAAAAAACGGCCTCCGAAACAGATTCCCTTCAAAACCTACCTCTCACAACCTGCTTCTTCCCACGTTCGCAACACAAAGTCAAGCAGGAAAACCAAGCCAAATGAGGCGAGGTCGTCCAAGAAGCCTTTTCCGACTTTTCGAATGTTACAGCTGCTCTCACGTTGATTCCGACATCCAGTTGCCATCTGCCACAACCATCTGTCGCCTCAGAAGTCAGACACATCTGCTCCTCAAAAGATGGCAATATTCAAGAGTCTAGGCCAGGGGTGTCAAACATACGGCCCGCGGGCCGGATCCGGCCCGCAGAGGTGGTTCATCCGGCCCGCCGTCTGCTTCTGAAATTTTCCCCATGGATTGAGTGTCAGCACAAATTTAAGTGAAATTTTATGGGTGCGGCCCGCAAGCATCTGCAGGGTAAGGAATGCGGCCCGCCAAGGTGGTTCATCCGGCCCGCCGTCTGCTTCTGAAATTTTCCGCATGGATTGAGTGTCAGCACAAATTTAAGTGAAATTTTATGGGTGCGGCCCGCAAGCATCTGCAGGGTAAGGAATGCGGCCCGCCGACCGATTTGAGTTTGACACCCCTGGTCTAGGCGATGCAAATTCTCGGGAGACTTCTGTCATTTCAGCGGAAATTTCTCTCGCAAAGAAAAAAAATTAGAGACTGCTGTGGAAGACCAGTCAATATTATTTGGAACAGGTGTCCCAAAAGACAGTACAAAGAGGCAAGTCCTTCAAAAGTCACATCTTCCGTTCCAATTCCCAGTCGTCAAAAAGACAAGGCTCCAGTCTCAGGAACAAATCTTCAGAAAGACGATAATCCACTCCTAGGGACAAATGTTCCTCCAGGCAAAGCTCCAGTCCCTAGAACATGCGCTCTAAAGGGAAGGCCCAAGACTCAGGCTCCGAGTAAAGGACAAGGTTTCAACCCCTGGTGTGACTGCCTCCAGCATCAATCCGCCGACTCCGAAAGGGAAACCATTGTCGAAGATCCCTTAAGTGAACGAACCCCTGCCCCACTCCCAAAACCAACCACCATCCCCAACTTTGGCAGTCTCCCATGTCAGATCTCCCACGTGAAACACTCCAAGCCTCGAGATGCTTTTTCCCACACCAGATAGACACGACAGACACGGAGGAGGTGATAGACAACCTTGTCAAACTGTCGAGGAAGTACGTCTACCACGCTTCATCCTGGATCCCTTTCAAAAGCAGGGCCAAGTGGAGCTACGCTGCCACAAAGGTCAGAGGAGTTGCCTTCTTCACCGCTAATTCCCAATTTCTTGCGTCCCCTTGAGTGATTTTCTTTCAGCATATAGCTTTATATTACTCATAATTTTTTAGACGATTGCAGCTTAGTGCATTCCGGTCTTTCTTGTCTCAGCGAAAGTAACTGCAACCCAGAAAGCTGTAAGAAATTCATGCTAAACGATATTGTGACCACATCTTGACTAAAACTGAATCTCCGAACGCTGTTATAATATTCATGTGAGGAAGCCCCAATAGAAAAGGGTCATTTCTCGCCCATGTCCCATCCGATGCCGTTTCCATTAGGGGAGACTCGACGGCATGAACTCATGCAGTCCGAGATTGTTTTCGCTGATCAATACTTCTGCTTGATATGAGCTGTTACCAGATCTTTTTCCTTTCGTCTTTCGGGATCAATAGCGGTGGATCTGAGGCCTGCTGCAATTGCCATCTCCTCGCGCTGCTTCTTTGCTCCTCTTGCCTCTTTCCCTTAATAGGGATGTGCCGCTGGAACGACACCTATCTCTGTATTCACTCCCTATCATTCATTTGTCCATAAACTGTATTTACCACTCGTAAAAAGAAAACATTATCCCATTGTAAAACTCATTCACCATTCAAAAAATAAAATAACCCGGCGATACCTGCGGTGGGGGCTGAAACAGATATAATTTGCTGCATGATCAAGGGATTCTGCGGAGGATCACATTCTCAAGGAGAATGACTCAAATGCATTGAAACCCAAGAGGACCTTGGAAGCGTCTCAGACGCTTATCGCCTTGGGTGCAAGAAACAAATGTACTTCGGAATCATAATTTACGGGAAGGATTTGTGATGGACTAGTTCCTACCATATCGCTAAGTATACATCATTCCACTTCTTCCTGAGAGAGATGCTAGCAGCAGGAGCCGAGAGGAGAAGCCACTGAAAAATGCTGGACCTCATCCGTCTGTCTGATTTTAGGCTTCCACTCAAGGACACTTGAGTGACCTTCACACCAAGGGTGAAAGAGAAGCAGATATATGCGAGGCAATCTGAACTACTCTTCTCCTTGTTCCTCGGGCACAAATGTACGTGGAAGCCGAAAGCTTGAAAGGCGAGTGAGATCCGGCATTCAGGTTGCCACTGGCACCACCCTTAGGAAAACCAGGAAAGACGTCTTAGTCGCATGATAGGAGAATCGTAGCGTTATGCTTCCGGTTGCGTGGTCCAGTCGAGGTTGTCCGTTTTGCGCTGCGTCTGACTTTCGGCCAGTTCTCGCATGCGTTCGCCTTCGATGGTGTCCTTGATCCAAGAGGCGTAGTGTCTGACTTCGGTGTAGACCCCGGGGATCTTCGGAGTGGCACAACCGTAGCCGAAGGCCACGACCCCAACCAAAATCGGCTCTCCGTCTTTGGCCATCTGGCACACCAGCGGTCCTCCACTGTCCCCCTGCATTGTCCCCCAAATTTTTTTTGGTAAAGCAAAATAAAAATTGCCAAATGGAAATCAGTAAAATTAATCGGAATGGAGAAACAAACGCTCCATTTTCTATCAGGAAATGTTTCACGAACATGATTGCCTGCACTATATAGATTTGAAACACTCAATATAACTGATTGATCCGAAATCCTAGAAAGCAATGCGTTTGCCATTGTGATAAGCACCAGATACACTTATGAAGTACCTGGCAAGCATCCGTATTCTCCCCGCCGGCGCATAGCATCGTGGACTGAAATGGTTCTCCCCAATAGATTTTGCTGCATCTGGAGTCGTTCCAGAGTGCGACCGTGGCCTTCATGAGGCTCTTGGGCCCTCGTCCGCGCTCTTCCGTCTTCCCGAAGCCGTAAACAGAGCAATTTTCTGCGCAAGAGATTTTTGGTTGTAGAAAGGTTCACAGATACAGAGTCTTCGCTCGACTTTCTGGACAACCAGTTAAAATTTCCTCCAACCCCAATGGCATATACTGTAGATGGTGTATGATGATGAATGATTTACCGCTTTCCAGCGCCGAATAGTCGAAATCAGAATCCGGGATCATGATGGGCCAAATTGGGGCTTCTGTGTTCAAGTCTTCTCCCACTGCCACGGGTTTGTCCAATTTCGCTAACCCGATGTCATCATGTTTTTGCTTCCTGCAAAGGGTGTGAACATCGCTGCAGCTTCAGTATGATGACGTGACTGACTACTCTGGATCTTTGAAGGGTAGTTATTCCCTTGTTTTCTTCTTGTATACAGTATTCCGAATGTTTCAAATAATTTGAACAATATGATTCCGAGATTAGGAAAAAAAAACAATCAACAGCATTTAATGCATTTTCTGTCTGCGAGAAACTTTATGGGAAAAAGTATACGATACAATTGCATATCCTTTCTCCGGAAGTCAAACCAATAGCCACTTGTACGCATAAAGTATCTTCTAGCAACCCAACATTTTGGAAAAAGCTACTCGATCAGGTTACGACAGGAAGAGGTCAGAACTCACGGATCGTAGGCAGGGTGGACGAAGGTTTTCACCACCGAGCGCAGAAGCTGCCCGTTTGTGAAGGGATGCTGCTTCCCGAGTCCCATGAAGGTGTTTTTAAAGTCGATGGAGTCCACGCAGTGGGCGGCCGTGAGGACCCACTGGGGGTGGATCAAGGCGCCGCCGCAGGTGGGCGTGAGGACGAACCCGTCCTTCGGTTCGGGTACGTGTCGTTTGTCGTACACTTTCCACGCCTCGAATAAGGGGACGTTATGCGCTATCCCCACGTGGAAGCCATGCTCCTCTGTAGGTAAAGGGAAGCTCTTCAAAACTCGGAATGCGAAATGCATGAGACAAGGAGATGAAAGGGAGGGAGACGGAACTGGTTGAATTACGCCCTGTTGTGAATATTCTTGAGTGGATACTTTAAGAGGTGGTAATGATGTGATGCTGAGCAATTTGGTGATAGACAGATACAGGGCCCCTCTACCCTGATGACGACTGGTCTTTGCGATCAAGTTAAGTCGAAATAGCCTTTAGCCTCTATTTATTATGGTCGGGATGCCAAATGTCACTGTCATCGATTTTTCTAGCTGTGGTGGAATAACAAAGTGGGAACAGTCCAACAAGAAAAAAAAAGGACAGTGTGCCACGTGGCTCCCTCTTTTCTAAAGGATAGCTGTGAAATTAATATGCCATCCAGTGAAAACGCTTACAATTTCCCCCCATTCTCTCCCTCGCTCTCTCACCAGGCATTGACTCGACTCCGTTGACCACCGGGGTGGACTGGACCAGGGAAGGAGACACCATGATCCACAGGATCCACGCAGACAGCTGGAACTGGAACATCCTTAGGATCGATGTGGACAAGAGGAAAATCCTTTACACAGAGATGTCCACAGTGAGATAGAACGTCCTTCCCGCTTGCTCGCTATTCCAAGTCTGCAGCCCTTCCGAATGGCATTCCACCCAGCAGACTCCTCGGTTTTGGAGGCCAGAACACACCGGGCGTCCCAGAATGATTGCATACCTATTGCGTCTGGGTTCCAAATGCAGCGAGTCTTTGCGATAATTTTCATTTCATGCTTAAAATAATAAGTGGAAGTGCATGCAGTATATAACGTTAATAATTTTTCTAATATGATCATCTACCATCAAGTCTGATGGTTTTAAATAAGAATTAAATAAGAACTCGTATGCAAACTGAACACATGGCACGTCTGAAATTCTGACCAGCGGTCATCAAAAACTAAGCAGTCGATGAACCTTGAACTTGGTGGGGAAAAAGTTCATTTAAGTGTTTCAGAAAATCGGCAAGGGGATGAAACGCGATGAGACACCCGGTATGACGCGTGCACCTGTGGAGCAACGCACATCCGCGCAAGGTCTGAGAGAACGGAAAAGTAAGTCGGTAGTGACGTGGATGTGACGTGCGAACGTGGGTTTCCATCGAGTTTTGCATCTGCCTTCTGCAGACTCGGGGTGTAGATTATCCTCACAAACTCTGGTCGTCGATTAGTGGCCGTCGATCCAGGATATGCTTGGAAAATAAAAAAAAAATGCAAGCGTCGATATCACTTGGATGGGAAACGAGAGCTCGGTTAACTGCGGGATACCATTTACGTTTGCACTTTCATTTGAAAACTATCATCTCAGTTTGAATACTTTTGCTTTAAACGAGTCTGTAACGTATCCTTTAAAAAAAAATACGAGGCGAGAGCCATTTTCTAGAAAGAAATTTGCATGATAGTATATGAGGAAGATATATTATTTTACTGCTGTATACTCACAGAGCGCCAAAACAGTAGCACTGCTTGAGATTCTGAAGTAAAAAAATGTTACGGTACTTTAGCTAAAGTGTTTTTTTCGCAGTGTCAGTCATTGATGATTTTAGCTTTTCTCACGCTGTTCCAGACCTTTTTCCTTCTTTTCACAGAGAGGCTCAGTCAAAAAATTTTCGTATGGCTATTGTCGGCCCATAGCAGGGGAGGTTGGCTTTTCGGCGAAAGATAAAGCCAAGTCACCCTTGTGCCGTAGTTGTCCGATCTGTAGCCCCTTCAGTGGGCGGCACATGACAGCAGTGGCTAATGTGCAGCTGGTCCAACACGGAAGCCTCGAAGTTGAGCCACATAGAAGCTCAGGCAGACCATTCGCGCAATAGGAACGCAGAAGGTTCCAAAAACTGGCGGGTATTTATCATAGTATATATCTATTCACTCCTTAATTCTACTGAAATGAGTCCCTTGTGCATCGAATTTTCGCGCCTATTCCGTTCTTATTCAAACACCTTCCGTTAAAATTCAATTTCCTCTTATTCCTCTCTCAGAGCTCCTGCAGGAAAGAAATGGGGCATGTTTCCTCCTCTCAAAACACAGAAACACTCCGGCTTATTTGAAGCTCTAGCTCTCCGGTGTTGGGCAGAACACCCAATCTCGGTTTTTTAATATGCGAATTTTATTTCTTTTTTTCTGTCACCCATTTGTTTCAAATTTGACCCGAGAAGCCATATCACCCCTATTATTGAGGAAATATGGACAGATATTCGGTGGAATGTGGCCACTCCTCAGATAAAAAACTCAAGATTTTTTTAATGAAGGTATGAAAAGTAATGAAAAGATTGAGTACCTGGAAAACATTTCAAATGAGACTAGACAGCTGAAATGTACAATATTAACTGCATTGAGGACGAGCAAAGAAGTAGGTATTATCATGAACGATGCATGCTTCTTGAGTCCAAGACCCAAATAGCAATTGTACATCCGACGTACGTCCAGTTTTAATCTTTACGTCCTCATACTTGTTCATACATACGGTGGACAGCCGGTCAACAATAGAATTAGCGTTGATTGATTGCAATTATGCATTCCATTGCAAAGGACACGCATTCGATTCCATGAGACAAGGCAATGTTTATTTATTTCTTTTTTTTTAGTTTGTCCGCCAGACATGCGATGGAAGTACGTGAGAGGTGTCAAGGTGGAAATCCTGTGAACATCCGTTGAAGGATTAGTGAAGGAGTTGAGGCCTACCAACTGACTTGCCATCTGGCAATTCCTCCGATAAAAAAGTAGTTCCCACATAATAAGCGAGGTCACGTCTTAGTTGCCGATATGTGTGTATCGATTCCCCTGAAGCTACTAGAAGTCCACAGACGGTTTCATGTTGCCCTCGATCTTTTCCCACGTATAAATAAAGGGGAGGAATTCGACATCGCTAATGCTTTCGTCGAGAGTGGTAACCTAACATTAGGAGTCTTCCAGCAATTCTTGCCCTATGAATGCAGCAAAGACGGTTCACCTTATAACAATACTCTAGGGGCTGCTATGAGAAGCAGAATTGCAAAGCTTTTTGCTACAAGCAGCAATGTACATGATTGGGAAGCTGAGTCAAAAGACTTTGAGTCTTAAGAGGAGTGATCACCCAGAGCTCCAAGGGAACAAGCATTTCAAACCTCTTGTAAGGTCGAGTTCAGACTCGTGCTGTACAGCAGCGGCAAAATCCAATCCAACACGGGCATGTTGCATTGGACAGTATGCAGTTGCAGCATCCAGCATGCTGTACAGCACGATTATGAACTTGGCCTAACTCTTCCGGCTAAAAGAGATAAGACAAGATAGTCGCTTATCTCGAGGCAAGAAGAAGGTATCATCGAGAGTGTCTCTTTTTACGATCTAATTCTTTGTTTTTAGTAATGCAAGGAAGCAAAGTGAGAAAAAGACCTTCCAGTGAGTTCAGCCACTTTTTTTTCCAAATTGGCCTCTTGTCTCATGCTGTCATGGATGGTTAGTCAGCCTTGGGAGCTCCATCTAGATCTCCCGGGGATTATGCTTTCCTTTCGTCATGCAAGCGATGACTGCCTCCAATGACCTCAAAACTTCATCGAGTTGGATTGATAAGCATTACGGCACGACACCATAATGACTTTTTCGAGTCAGCTTACATTCTCTTTACCTTAACACATTTCATCGTCTTTAACATGGGAGTAGATACTCTTCACAGATGTCATATCCCACGACTTTCAGGTTAACATGGGATAGACAGTCATTCTGTATGATTGCCCGAAAGCCGATCGGGATGAGAGACCATGCATTGCATATCCATGCATACGAGATACCTCGTACATGGACGCCAATTCGTCATCAGCAGGATGGGCAGGTGGGATAACAGTGACATATACATCCATCAGTCCCACTTTCCCACGGCGCTGTTAGATGTACTGTAAACATAATAAGCTACCTGGTAGCTGTTTCCCTACAGGTTTTCCCTACAGTAGTCAGCTTTATAGGCGTGAAGAAACTGGCAAGCACAAACTCCACGATAAACAGAATGGGATTCAATGCCATGTCGGCATGGCGACCCGCCTTGTTAGTTCATCATAGGTAGATTAGTATTCAGCTTTATAGGGAGTAAAGAACTTGCTAATACAATTCTACAGTATGTGGAATGGTAATTGGTTGATAGGGAAAACATACACGGTTAGACCTAGGAGATATGAAAAGCTAACTCCACGTTTCGTTCTTCGATGTTATTGCTAATAAATGTAGTTATTTTTATCGACGGCGTAAATTTTCATTAAACCCTTCATAGCATTAAACCCTTAAACCCTTTTCCTGAAGATGTCCAACCTAAAAAGTAATCTCTCTCAAGCTTGGTTTTGTTTTGAGCAATGAAATGAATTCACATTGTCTTTAAAAAGCTTACATTAAAAAGACTTACATTTTTCGAGTCACGTCTCTTACTGGAATAAAACAGTTATTGAAGATGAAAGTTTGTCAAATTTGGCAAAATGCAAAAGAAGTTATAAAAATACGACAATAAATAGAGAGAAGGATTTTAAAAATATTTGAGAGAACTTTGAAACAAATTATAATTGCATGATTTAAACGCTTAAAATGAGACTTTTGACTTTTTTCTGGCTTAAGTTGCTCCATGAAGAAGTGAAGGGAGGGGGGGGGGAGTTCCCTTTGCTCTCGCTCTCGGAAATGAGTGAAAGAGCATTTGTCACTTCCTATGCCCTTGATCCTTACTTCCAGATTGCATCCATGCGTCACGACAGATCAATATGCGCTACGCAAACAACCCAATGAAAGTAGCTCATCGGCGATCAGCATCGGATTGCGTTCCTAGGACCTGCCCAGGTGGACTGCTCGATATGTCTCTTACACGTGAAGAGGAACCAGCGCGATATGATCCAGGATATCTGGATGTGGGTCTACTCGTATCGATTAGCCAAGCCTCCACCCAGGCGCAGGTAGGCCTCCATAACGTGTGACCCCCTTCGTGCCGATGCACTGTGCACCTGGACACCGCACCGCGCTTCTCCCGTGCTTTTCAGTTTCCTCGAACGTTCTCCAGTGCTGACATTTCAAACATTCGGTCGAACTCATCATCGTGTCTGTGATACGGCTTGACATCTCGCTCGAGAACGATGCAGGCGGGAGGGACGCTGTCCTCCATGCGGCCGCTGGACGACGAGGGAAGGCCCCTCGGGTTCCTCATGCGGCCCAAACGCCCTTTCCCCTACAATATCTTGCCCAAGGTAAACGTCCAGGATTGACTGCATGGTCCGGTCGTGAATAATTTATGCGAGAGAGAATTGCGCCCAGATCGGTGGTTTGGGAAGGGCCCACGCATGGTTTCCACATGCTCTTATATGTATGTTTGATTGCGGAGGCTTCCAACCACTTCCCTCGGTCGATGACTTCGAAAGAAAGAAGGGAGAATACATGGGATGCACTTTAGAGCTGCATGTGTACGGAATGAAGGTTCAGGTGATTCTTTTCAGTGGATTTCGTTAACCGTGATTTAATTTCACCCTTCCCTCGGGGGACATCCTTCTGAATTCCTCTTCTTTACGTGCATCTTGAGTCCTTTCTAGCTGTCTTAAGAAAGTGAGGCATCGCAAATGTAGGTAGTACAGTAATACCTCGCAATACCCTCGGTTTTTCAGGAACTCATCCCGAGCGTATTGCGAGGTATTACTGTAATGCGGTATTGTGACATGATGCCGTAATACCACGAAGCTATGGTTCCACTCCTCGAGTTTTCATTTCTGAACGAAGGAGCTGTCGAGGGAATAACGGGTTATATATGGGAATATGAGTCAAGACACGGTTACTGCATTATTCATGCCCTCGGATACCCATTCCACACGAAACCACTCTCTTTTTTTTTTCTCTGGGAGGCTTATCGACGAATTCATACCGTCACCTTGGTATCGCATGGCCCGTATGGACTACACATACGCCCCTTGTTCTCGGACTCCTTATTCAGTGCAGTCCTTCTTGCCTTTCGTGCAGCGTGTGTTCTGTGGCTTCTTAGCATCTCTCAGATTTTTACCTGAATTTTTTTTTCCTGCTCAAATCTGTCTTTCGGTTCCAGAATCTTGTCGGATTTTTCAAAATGTCTGCTTTCCGACTTTTTCCTCAGGCTTTTTTTAAGTCTCCTTTTCAGAATTTCTGTTTTCTTACGTTTGTCGACCTATGTCAGCCCTTCTCCTTTAGTCCTAAAAATCTTTGTTTTCAAGTTCTTTCTTGCCATTCGCCATCAAAATGTCGGCCTCTAAGTATCCTGCCATCCGTGTCATGAGAAAGGTCGTCCTCTCTCTTTTTGGTTCAACGACACCCCCCCCACTCCCTCCACGCAGGTTATGCAGTCGGAGAATGTCCACGCCCAAATGAAGCATGTCCAGCGCGTGTCAGCTGGAAGTGGTGGGCTCCCGTATGCTCCTCCGTGCCGGCATGCCCGCGGCGAGACCCAAGCGGGACCACTCCAAGTCCTCGGACGAGGAACGAGACGTAAGGCGCCGCCGATACATTAGGAGTCACGATCAGCACTCTCAAGTAGCTGCTGTTTCGTCGATACGCGAAGGGTCAATGACCTGTAATCTGGCTTCATTATCCTATAGACCTAGGGAGAGTAGAACTTATTCCCTAGCGAGAAGTTCTCTCTTGAGATCAATGGCAAACAAGAGGAAATAGCCAGGAACGATGACGTCATTCTGACGTCATAATCTTGCGAAGAAACGTGATGCTGCCGGTCTCGTGTCGTTCGCTAGCCTTTCCATAAAGTAAAGCCGGTCGAGCAAGAGTTCGATCAATCTGACTCTTCATTTCGGCAATCTGTATCGGGAGGTTTTTGCAAGAAGGCTTTTCGCTAAATTGCAAAGAAATAATCGAGTTCTTGGAAGTCCTCGTCAAAATTAACCCATTAGGGCGTGAATTTTTTTGTCCAATGATTCCGAAATCGCGATTAGTTTTGGCTGCAAAGTCAAGATTTATTTTTAGCATGCAATGTCTTACATCCTACTCAATACTACAGTACTACATTTCAAAGGATACTCAGCAATTTAAATT
Organism: Darwinula stevensoni; assembly: GCA_905338385.1. Classification (NCBI taxonomy): domain Eukaryota; kingdom Metazoa; phylum Arthropoda; class Ostracoda; order Podocopida; family Darwinulidae; genus Darwinula; species Darwinula stevensoni. Next base: position 37,881 of record CAJPEV010002746.1, read on the forward strand.
GAGCAGAATGAAGGGTTTGATTTTCGAAGTGCATTCATGGATGTCAATTGCTATTTTTATGTTCTAATAACGTATAAAAAATATATACATCTGAGGCATCGATTTACATTCTGGTGTGGAGTACTGCATTGTCATCCGACATTCGTTGAAGGGGAAGCGTTCGTCTGCTTGTGTACACTCCAGTTCTCATGAAAATTGCAAACACGAATGTACGGATATCATGCATATTTCCTCATGTTGACTGGTGTGAGGCGCTCCCCGGTAACAACGACAGGACCGCACCCCTTTACTCTTGGAACGGAATCTCCTGTCTTTTTGGGGAACAAAAATCCCAGCGATTTTCGCGAGCGTCACTCGCCTGACGCAAATCCGAGCACGGGGGAGGGACTCAGATTTCACTCGTGACGTTGATCGTGTTATTCGGTTGCTAGTTGACTCAGCCGGCGAGCAGCAGGGGGAAGGAGGAGGTGATCAAAGTGGACCTGCCCCGCCCCGAAGCCATCGACCCGCATCAGCGGGTGGTGCAGCTGGAGCGGGCGATCGTCTACTTGCAGGAGCAACACGCGGCGCTTCTCCGAGGCCTCCAGGACGAAATCGAGGAGCTGAAGCGAAGAAATAAAGGTCAGCTGTGGGGAGGCGTTGCGTGCTTATTCGTCACGCGATGGCGGTGGATCGATCCGCATCGAATATTTGGTCGATCGTGTCAAGTTTTCGGCTCCATTATCGCCTAGACTTGCAGACGAGGCTCGTCTTCGCCACGGGAGGCACCGGCTGGGAGGAGAAGCCCAAAGACGCGGAGCGGATCAAGGAATTACAGGCGGAACTCGATAAGAGACAGGGCGAACTGGAAGACGCCACGTCCAGGAACAATTACCTGCAGAAGCTCATCAACGACCTCAAGAGGTACTCATCATAAACGTTCCCCAAGGGGGTTAGAAAGCTAAACGCGACAAGGAAATTAAAATGCGTTGCCATGCCGGACGATGGACGTTAAAGAAAAGCACGTGAAACATGAAGAAAGTCAAATATGAGATGCCATATCTCTCTCGGCCGTGCCAGGCAACTCCTTGCTTCATGTCTGCTACGCGCGGCTCCAGATGCTCTTGCGATTGAGGTCACGATTGCAGCTAATATTTTCATGCAGCCTTGAATGTCAGGTAATGAGTACTACAAGAATTGGCCCAATATACAGGGTGGCGCAAAAGTCACCCCCCCCTCCCTCCCCCATAGAGAAGATAATATCCGAGTGTCCAAAATCAGCGTCAGTGAGTCCAGACATCATGTATTCGTCGAATCGAAAAGTGCTTCGAAGTTAATGGCCCACAATTTGAACATTTACTTTATTAAACAAAAAATAAATTCTTACAATTATTATTATTCAAAATCCCTAAAGGGAGCGACTTTTGCCCTGCCGAGTATTGTGCTACTAAGGATGGATGTCCCGGGAATTTATTACCAACCAAAATCAGAGGATGGCCAAATTAAAGGCGACAAATGAAAAGATGAAAGGGGAAGCTTTTTGGTAGCATTCTTTGCAAAATTCAACACTGGCTAAAATGGGTGAATATGCTTTATGGCTGTATGGGCTCGAAGATGAGGAAGCGGTCTTTAACACGTTGGCGACAATGCGTCCTGATGCCAGGATGCAGA
>CAJPEV010002747.1:11046-39503 GCA_905338385.1 Darwinula stevensoni
TGAGGGTCGTGCCGACTTTCATCTTCCTCTTGGCCGGGTTCGGACTCAGCTTCCACATTTTATTCCCTGGGAAGTTCGTCGACGTCCCGAGCTCCATCTACCGGGCTGCCGTGATGATGTCGGGGGAGCTGGAGTTCTACGCCACCTTTTACGAGTCCAACCGAGTGCTTCGGTGGTCGGGGCACATCATTTACCTTCTCTTCGTGGCCCTCATGGCCATCATCGTCATGAATCTCCTCACTTCCCTTGCGGTCGCTGACGTCCAGGAGTTGACGAAGAGGGCCGAGATCACACGCCTGCAGAAACAGGTGCGCCTGCTCTATCACCTGGAAAACGTGATTAAAAATAAGTACTTCCTTCGGAGACGTCGGGAGCCGGACCTCATCGAGACAGGGCGACTCCAGGAAAAGAAGCGGGAACTTCCAAATCATATTTTGGAAAATATTCTGAGAGTTATCTCTGAAGTGTCAGCAGAAGATAAGAAAGTGAAAGAGGAAGTTAAGCACCTTGAAAATGACAAAGAAGGCAGTTCGCCAGAAGGAATTATGAATGTGGAGGAATCTATAACTTCCATCCAGAAACAGATTCAGCAAGTTTCGAGTCAGATTCAACGGATTCAGGAGGAACAGATTCCAGAGCTTTTGAAGCTGCTTCGCGACAGGGAGAAATCATCATGAAAAAGGCATTACGCTCCACAGCAACTCGTTGAAGAGATCGTTCAAACCTCAATCTGCACGGTCCTGAACTTGGGGTAAACGTGACGGCTCTCTTCAGCCAAATGAACCTGAATGTACCTGAAAGTTTCAATTTAACGTTGACTCAAATGACAGAATGGCTGGTCAGACCGAGCGGAAGGCATCCTGGCCCTCAGCGTCCCCACCGCTGCTCGCGGTCCGTCGGGGAAAATTGGAAGCAAAATGAAATCAGAGAGAATATGCGTTTGTTCTCTTATCCTCTCTTTCTATTCAACACTTGCTCTGCGTCTCAGGAATTGCAGCTGAACGACTCACCCACCTGGATTTCGGTCACGAAGGTGGGGAAATTGGTTCAGAAAGGACTCTCTACTTTTTGATTCTGAAGGGAGCAATGACGGACAAAACTTGAAAGTTATTTGCTGACTCGATTCAACCAGTTCATCCGTTCCACCATGGCAAGGAAGAAGAACGTCCATCGCCCTTTTCTTGAACCCATTCGATCCATCAAGACTCTTCGCTCGTCCACTATCCGGGACTTTTCTGTCGTTTTCGTTTAATTAATAAATAAAATTTATTCCCATTCCTTGGGCCACATGCAACTAACCTGATGAAAATCGCAGCCTAACCGGTCCGAATTTCACGTCGATTCAATGCTTTTCATAGATGTTTATGCGAGAAATTTGGGGTTTTTCGATACTGTCCACCATTGCCTTCCAAGCCGTCTTCGATTTGTAAGAATACTTCCCAAATTGTTTCTCAGGCTATTTTTCTTTTCCAATGGTATACTCGCTCCTATTCGTTCGCTGGACTTCATGAATACATTCTGGCCAGGAAATGTCCTTAAGCTTGTTTTTTTTTTTACTATTTCCTGCGGCATTCTATGACGGAATAATATTTAATTCAAAAGTGTCGGGGCAATGTCCGAAGAGGATACAACACCTCGTCATCGGCTTCCTCAACAGATTCTTTTTTAAAAATATTAAGTCTGTTTTAATGAATATTTGCACAATGGAGAAGGCCGTTTGGTTCACGATCTTGTGTGTTTTTAGGGGTGTTTATTACTCGTTATGGGTTCCATTTAAGAGACGTTGATGCGTGTTACCGTCGCATGTTGACATCAGTATCGACTGGGTCGCTTGTTGAAATCGGTATTTAAAAAATGTCGTTCTGAAAATAAAATATTGCCTTTTCAAAATATGTTAAGCTTCTCTTTTTGCATTTAATCCTTACATTCGAATGGGATGAGTTTATCCCAGGGGGATGAGATGAATAAAAAAATAATAAAAGATGCAAGTAGGCACAAACACTATAGTTTCCATTGTTTTTCTCATGGATTTTTCTCCTCTACCTTCCGAGGTATTTTGAGTTGAAAATACCACAATTCATATGACTATATGGTATAATTTCTCAATTACAAATTAGTATTTACTACTATGCCATCAGCAATGTTTTTCATAACATGCTCAAAACAGACTACTTTCAGAGGAATAGAAAATATCACATTGTAATAAAATTATATTCACTGCGTTTTCCGAGACAGTTGGTCGTTCGACAGCGACCTTTTGACTGCTGTTTAATTCGTCTGCAAAAAAATGTTGAAAATTCGTGTTCCATTTCGCAATTTTAAGCTCTTTCGGTCATATTTGTTCAAAATAGAGCCGAATCTGGTTTTCCTATTTTATTGGCGAGCAAAATATTCTAATATTCACTGATCGTATTGTCCAAAAGATTACCTATATATTTTTTTACGGCCCACGGGCAATTCCTCATTGCCAAACTCGCAAAGATACTTCGATCTGAAACACTAAAACCAAGTTTTCGGGACACACTGTTCCAGTAGTGAAAGGCGTAACAGCCTGCGCCGCAGTCTGCGACCTGCTTCGTGACATTCGCTTTCAAGACGTCCAGAATGGAGAAGAAACTGATGGGATAGAAAAGGTTGGGTAGATATGCGACGACACCGTGGCACTCCCTCCCCCACATCCAAGTCTTCCAATACGACTCCTTGCGACACCATCGGCTGAACGATCTCAGGAAGAGCCAGGGCCCAGTGGAAACGAAGACACCAGGCGTCGCGCACTTTCTCGCTTGCTGGATGGCCTCTGTTAGGAACGGGTGTCTGGCAGGGAATCTGAAAGCAGCATTGTCGGGCACGAGGATCTCGTTCGTAGTGAATGATCCAGCCAACCCGTGGATTGACTTCAGGATTATGTAATCTAAATCCATGTACATGCCCCCTCGCTTCCAGATGTAATCAAGTCTCAGCAAGTCGCTCAACAACGTGGCGTTGGCCCAGTCACTTGGAACATAGTCAGTTTTGTCAAAGAACGTTTCTAAACCCGTGTCTTTGAACACCTGTTTGTGGTCCAAAAACGTCGTGGTTCAAAACGGCAACTCGAAGTTGACGTTTTAAAAGGGGACCGAAGGATGTCCGTCACCTCCTTCGGTTGTGCAACGGTGATGTTCCAGAGGGGGTTGTGCCTTGCAGCTGACTCCACAGCGCATGCGTCCCTCCCTGTTCATTCTGTCCTTCACCAACATGAATGCGGATCTCTTCATCCACTCGGCATCGGATTCGGAGGTGGAAGTCTCTAATTCACTGTACTACTCGTCCTCCCGAGACGGCATCCATGCACAGATGTTAGCCACTAAGATGATTCCACTCTGGAAAAAATTTAGGTAACACCGTTTTTCGTCAATATTTTGATTATAATAGTAATTAGAAAGTCAAAATGCGTTACTATATGCAATTTTAAATGCCAATTCCAAATATACAATCGAAATTGATCTACGTGCACATGGCCCACGTTTGGCCGACTTAACCCTTTTTAATTGCATGATGTGGCGGCGAAAACGCGACGGTTGAGTGATTGCTTCACCGAAAGGCTTTGGCTCTCGCTGGTTCCGTGCGAAGTAAGGAGAAAAAATATGCATTGCTCTTTGAAATTGCTTTTCGGGATATTGCTCATTGTTGCAGCAATGTACCTACCTTGAAACAAGCATCTACGTACTGGCTTTCATAAAAAAAAAAGTTTGGTTTTGCCACGGGAGCCAACGTCGGCGAACGAGTCTTGCCCTCTTCGATCACCGAAGGATGACTGTTCGTCTAACGTGTGATCGTGTTGATGATTCCGCACTATTAGCCCACCCAGACCACGAAGGATTGATTTTTTTTCTCGAAACATGGCGTTCTCGAAGTGACAGGTAGCCCGAACGCACAGCGATGAAGCGCCAAACTTTTAGAATTAGGATTGGATAGTTGAGTTCTTTGCTCGCACGCGTCAAATCCAAATTCATATTCCAGGGGAAGACGATCCTAGATTTCGCGACGCTTTCTTTCTTTCATTTCCTTATGTGATATCACGCATGCATTTTCATTTAGAAGGTCACGATGACGTACAGGATCTATTCGCCTCGTCGCAGCCAGCAAGACGACATTCGTAGGCTGAAAAAAGGACGTCCTTTTTTGGGGTCTCACGAACTGCAAGAAGGGCAATGTGCATTACCCCGAGGGCCGGTTGATGAATAGAAGATTAAACCTGGACCGCTTTAACCAAGCCCATCCCCATGCGTTTCCCACGCGTTTCATCTCTCAAATCCGTCAACCGACTCGACGCGCCGAGGAATCGGGACTGGATCCTTCGGGTGCTTGAGACCCGCGAGAATCGCGTGGATGGCCGACGCCCTTCGAATCCAAAAAAGGTGGGGCCTGTAGTCCTTAATGGGGAGGTTGGCATCCTTGCGTTCCGACGAAACTTTGAACCAAGTTGAAGGCCGGATGCGGAAATCTCAGATGTCTACTTTGGTCCAGGAATCCGCGCTGCATTAGAGTATCTTAGTCTCAAATACAGTAATTCGTGACAGTTTTGTGAAAAACATTTAAATGCAAATTGGCATCGGCATTGTTAATTTTTAATTTAAAAGAGAGGCCAACCAGACATACCATAGCAATATATGACCGCCTATTAATTACGAGATGAGTCTAGTCGGATGCCTATTGCAAAAGGCCGTTATTCCTCGTGCAGGAACCTCCATTAGGCCACGAAATCGGAAAAAAAAACATGAAGTTCTACGATTTAAAGATTAAAAAACTAAACTCCCGGGCGTTATCACCATGTCCGGGCCAAGTCCGTGGTGACGCACCCGGGTTTCGAGCCGGTCAGGCCGCATTCCTTCGTGTTTGAGTTGTGGCCTGTCGTGCTTCTTTCGCCTCTTCATCTGCGGCGCGTGAAAATGAAGACGCGTCGGGCTGAAGAGGATGTGAAAGTACTTCTCTTGTTCGATGATTTACATATTTTAGCCCTTTTCGATGGAACTGTGGGAAATAGGAAGGCCTACAAACGGCTCACTGATGAGCTCCGGAAAAAAAGGGAAGGTCGAAAAGTCCATAGACCAAGTCCACAATAAAATTTTGAACTTAATTTAATTAATTAATTTTTTAAAGTGAAGGATTGCAATCGTGCCACCGGTAACTCTCCAGCAGCCACTTCATTTTTTAATATTTTGATCAGTGTTTCATTCACTAATGCGTTTCGGTATATGCTCAGCTTTCCCCTCGTGAAGGACTTCCATTAGGCAAGGTGTTCTTCAGGCCTTGTTTCTCTCTCTCTCTCTCATCCGTCCAGTCGTTACAGGCATTTTACGCACGAGCAGTATTACACAGCGATATATACGCGCGTGAAATGGAAGCCTCGCCGTCGCTGTACTGCCTCACCAGAAAAGTTCCTCGATGCAAGCAATAATTTATTCGCAGCAGGCCTTGTTACCTTACTTATGGAACACCCGTCGTATACAAGAGTCTATAGAAAATTCAGACAAATTCCATGTCGAAGCGTATATAAATAACAAATGGAAAATAAATGCAAATGAGTGGACATGATGATAATGATGCATGAAAACCATGGAGATCTTCTGCAAAATTACACTTAGTTGAAAAAGAAGTGCCCATTATGCATTATTTGGCTAAAAGAAAACTATAAAAAGTCAAGAACGACCAGATTAAAAAAAAAGAGTGCTAACGGCTGAGCTTAACATGTACAAGCTGCTCATAATGAAAAGCGACAGAAACCTGATGAAACTGGAATCAAGTTCCAGTTTGAGACCATCCCTGGAACGTATGCTTATCGACATGATCAGGGATACCGATAAGGAAACGGGCCTTTGCCTATCATTAATCTAATTACAATTGAGTTGGTGTAAATGGTAGTAATCTTTGACGATCTCTAGATCACCTCTTCGAGTCCACAATTTACCTTACAAGAGCAAGCGAGCAGGATTCGCCTTAACTTTCTGTAAGAGTGGGTATGAAAGCTTGAGGGGAACAGGCCCTGAACGCGCGTGAAGGGTCGTTTCCTGAACGTGAAGACGCACGCACGAACACGACGGTGGCCAAAACGGATGCAATATGAATCGTGATGGACTCCCAACCGGACCGCGTCAGCCATCTCGTCCTACTTCCGATTCGTTATCTCCCTGTCTTCCGCATTCGCACTTACATATGTTCCTACTGATACATCGAAGAAAATGGCTGACTTTTTACAGGGAAAGGGGCTGCGCTCTAGGAAGGAATTCTAATGTTAAATTAGCGTGTGTACGTGCAACAACGATTCCATATGTTTTGCAAAAATTACAATTGTTATTTGAAAAACGAGATACTCGGTGAAAAGTAAGTGCATATCTAGTATTACTTAAGTACGAAATTCAAAACTGAAAAATAATTCCAAAGGTATTTACTTTATGTTGTTAACTTCAGGTAGTCATTGACGTAAAATAATCGCAGGTACGACGACTTCACAATGATGAATGTCTAAATCTAAGAAATTGTAAGAATTAGGAATGTTCTGCATGCGAGCCGGAGGTTGTGCATCCCTGGTTAACCAGGTCGATGGGGTTTCCTATATCTACCTCTAGTGGTCGAATTTGGGAGAGGGAGGCACTACATGCTGGGTTCTGCTTCGCGAATGAGTGCTTTCCTGTTCAGAATTCGTTTCACATTGCTGGCACATCGGAAAAGTGCTCCTGCTGCAACTCATACTTTACCCCGAGGGTCTGAAAGTGTTGTTCGCTTGTGCTAATGTGGCGGCGAGGCATTTTCAGGAATTAGTCGCTAGCATCGTGTCGCGCGTGCACTAACTTCCCTCTATGCCGTCGAACAAGTTCTTGGAAATGGTCCGCACTGTTTCAGATTCATTGGTGTCTGTACCATACGCTAACGCTAATAGCCCATGAGCGAAGAGTATTGAATTTGCTAGAATGCAGTCGTGAGTCTCATGAATACGTACTAAACTGTGGCGTTCCCAATGGCGATTGTGGCAACCAGCTCGAATATCATGGTGGTGTTCAGGAACATAATCTTTCTGTGTACTGTAAGCTATATGTTTATAAATGTAATGAAGCGGTTCAGTTCCGAACGGGTAATGTGATGAACAGAGGATTGTCAAGGAGACGTTATGCTCACAATATACTAATGAAATTTCCACCTATTACACGGCTAGCGTAGCGGCCGCAGGCCGCTAGTACATTTTAATTCAAATTTAATTTAACATGAGAAAAATAACTCTGGCAGCGTTAACTTTTTTGAGACACCCTTTACGGTACATTGCATTATTTCCATATTTGGAGATTCTCGAGATTAGTGGTGCAATCATTTCAATCTAATTATTATAATAGAAATACTTCAGAACTCTTTGTTGCTTCCCATTTTCACCTCAAATGCAGTGTCACTTTTTAGACAAACGACAACAGTTCATATGCGATTATTAATTTTTATCCAATATGATGGCTTCGTTTTTTTCCCTCTCTTTCCAGTACAATTCTTGGGTATCGCCTCAAAGCTCATCTGTTTGTATCCCTGGGTATTGTCTTCCTCGTATTTCATCCTTTGGAACGTTGTCAGAGATTTTCGATTTGAAATTCTCATTGATTTCGCAGTACTCGTGAATGGCATTGTCTTGGTACGATGCAGATGACTCCCTTTGAAAATCTAGGATTCCATGTGGTTGAAGGTATCCCTCTTCGAATCCTCCAGATGCCATCTGTTGCAAGTAATCTGGATGCGTCTTGAAGTGCTCGGCGTTCATTTCCTCGTATGACTTGTTCAGCTCCAAAATGCGCTGCAGAAAAACAAAGTGGAACAATGGATGACATTTTGTTGGGTATAGTCTTGTGCGTTTGGTACCGGTATGGATTCAAGATGTACTTGATGTTCAGATTCTGGCATCATAGTCGCAAACCATTCACTCAGCACGGAAAATGTTGGCCGATCATTTGGATCCGCATCCCAGCACTTCCGCATGATTTCATAGCTGTACGAGATGGACCCAGGAAGTGGTAATTAAAAGAGAAAGAGCTAATATTCAGTTTGTATTGCAGAGTAATGATGCTTGTGGTCTGACATAGGTTCATTGGCGCAATCAGGAGCCTCCATGCGATAGCCGGCTTGCAGGCGCTCGATGAGTTCTGTAGATTTCATGCCAGGATATGGAGTCTTACCAAGGCTGAAAATCTCCCAGAGCGTTATTCCGTATCCCCAAACGTCTGATTTGCCTGTATATACCTTCTCATGGATGAGTGATTCCAAAGCCATCCATTTGTAAGGTATTGGTCCCTGGAATATTCAGGTTCAGGGATTCGGATAATATTCCCTCAATTGATGTAATAATAAGGAAATGTCCAAGTAAAGAACTCACGTCTCCTTCTTTGATGTACTGATTGTTTATTTGGGTATCTCTGGCAAAGCCAAATCCTGATATCTTCACGACGTTTTCTTCTGCTAAGAGAATGTTTCTTGCCGCCAAATTTCGATGGACAATCTTCAATGAAATGAAATATTAATACTTTCGACATTTCACTGGGGTTCTCTTTCGAGGTCCCAATGCAAGTGTGTCTGTTGTTTTTTAATTCTGAGCTTGACGATTCCTCGCTAGTATTCTAATTGTAGCTACGCTTGGTGTTCGTGTGCACGATGCCATAATATACAAGCGCGGCAAAAAAAAAATTAAGCTGGAATTCTTATTATCTGGAAAGTTTCGCCAGCATGATGCCGGATTTAGCGTTAAGAGGAAATGGATTTTGTTGGGGAAAAGGGGTCGAGTTCAATATTACCGGTTTTACTGTTGTTTGGAAAACCTATGTAATATTCAGTGATCCAATTAGTATTACTTCGCGAACATTCTCCTGGTTAGAATGGCGGATAATAATTATGCTTTGGAAATAACACACCTTCCGGGAACTCAAGTACTCCATTCCTTGAGATATCTGGTATGCCCAGGACACCATATCGCCGAGAGAGAAGGACACAAGGAGATTAATCCATTTGGAGGTATCCCCTTTTTTTCTGATGGTCGTTTCCAATCCATGTCCATGTTCTCTTCCTGAAAATTAATGTTACTTGAGTTCGTGCTTATTCAATTGAATGTGTGACTATAAATGATGAACCACTTCAATGGGCTGGCGCCTAGGTTTCCTTTTTTAAGAGTTGCAAGCAGACAAAACCCCCAAATGTCATTAACTTCGTGCAAAAAGTAATACAGGGTAGAATTTCCCGCTTCCGAAGGCCCAGAGTCTACTGGCATGCAAACTGAAGTCGGAAGCAATAAAAATAAGCTGTTATGGATTGAAACAAAAGTAGAAACATGCATTATTATCTGAAACTGAAGAAAAAAATCTGAGATTCGGAGCTGAAAGCGATGGACAAATATAATGTTGAAGGCTTTTGAAATTCTGTCGGCAAGGGCAAGTAAGTCCTACTGGCGTTTTTCATTGATTCGAATTGAGCCGCGAGTACCATGAGTACAATTATTATTTCAGATTCCTTCCCCTCTTTCATTAGAAGCATATCGCTGCAAGCAGTAACATTTTCGGCGAAAATTCTAATTTTGAACAAAAGTTTACCCAACAGGTGCAACTCTTAATTTAGATACACAATTAGATACCTGGAGGCAGGTGAGCCTCGGCGTGAAGGCATTTCCTCCTAATCCTGGATTTATTGACAGTGCGATGGCCAATTCCATTCTCAAAGTATGATCGATATTTTCTCAGATATCGTTCCAGATCCCCATGCCGACAGTACTCCACGATGAACATCAGATCACCTACGAGAAAAATCAACATATGTTTTTGGTGGAACAAATAATTAAAAGTGACAAATAAGTTCTGTCGATTCATCTATTTTCTCTCTGAACCAATACCAAAGGTTCAAGAAAGATAAAAGTTTTCAAAATTGCTCAGCTACATGTTAGGTAACTTTTAAACAAAGGGCTACTCAAAATGTTCACTACGTGCTTTTACTCTAGTTTTAAAACGACGACGCAATTTGAGGACTGCAGCATGCAGAGTTTCTTGAGGAATCTACTTCCTTATTTGAAGAAGGAGAAGAAACTCAGAATCCCAGCATTCGTCTGTGGGCGAGGGCAGATCTTTGCCCGCTAGAGTGACCATAAGAAGTAGTCCAAGGGATTGAGATCTGTAGACGATGGGGGAAAATTAGTTCACATGACTATGTTCGGCTTGTTGCGCCCCGACCATTGCTGAGTTTCTTTGTCAGTGTGGGCTGAGGATCTTGATCAAAGTTTCAGTTTTGGCTGCTGAACACGTTTCGACTGCAGTGCTTCACCACGAATTTAAACATCAGCTCGCGGCACCGATGGAGGATCATTTTCGCTCCCTCTAGCAGAAAAATCAGGTTTGTGGGGTCATTTGCTGAAACTCCAACACAATCCATGTCGCCAGCCTACTGCGACCTAGAAACGATTTCCAGCTCAGATGGTATCCTCGCTAAGCTGGTACATAGCAGGTGCATGTTCTGGGCGTTGAAGACCTGCTTTGTCGAAAATATATTATCATTCAAGAAGACAAGCTCACCATCATTGTCAGTGAACCATTCCAACAGTCTTTCGTTCCGGTGTTTTGCGTCAGGTAGTTGATGCCAGTCCGGGTGGACTGGACTCTTATTAAGGACGCATGCAAAAGTCCCTTGTGACCCACAGCCGCTTTGATTCCTAAGTAATATTAACTTCAGCAGGCAACATCCTCATTGACCAAGTTTCAATTCTGCCTCACCCGACCCATCACCTTCTTCTTCAGCAGTGGCGTCCGAACAGTGTGAGGAAGACCACTTTTTCGTTAGTCTTCTATTCTCCAGGTCTCTACAAAGCACTTTACAGTCCTGCTAAGACACCTGTGCGATAATTATTTGGTTCCCAGAATCTTCAAGATGTCAGCGTGAGAGTGACACTATTACGGAAAACCACAATCGCTCCTCTTCGTTCCGTCAATGTGAGGCCATAAGTCCTTCAGAAAAACCTGGCCAGAATGTAACGGCAAGGACTCATAGCAATCTAGTAATATATCGTATAAGAGATTTTGTAAGCAGCGCTCAACTGAGAACAATTCACTTTAAAAAGTAAAGACAGAACATGTTTATCACTTTGTAATTCTGGACGTTATTCAGGAAACTGAAATGCGAATGCTTTTATTTTGCTGTATTGCTTAATAAATAACGAAGAAACTCGCCAGAAGCCATATTTCGTGAACAGGCTCCGAGGAAATTTGCCACGTTCAGGTGTTTTCCGAGGTGACTCATTATCTTCATTTCCATCATAAGCTCCTTGAATTGCACAAGGTTAGTATTAGGCTTGCTTTTCTTCACAACAACTGTGGTTTCAGGCTCGGGGGGCCTGATGCCCCGAGCCACGGCCTTGATGACAATCCCGAATGCCCCCTGGCCAAGCACCTCCCCTATTAAGATTGTAACCACAATCGAAATCATTACTTGTCAAGGCGATTCTATTCGTGAATGAGGTCATACCGAAGCGTAGCCTCTCTGCTGGGAATTCCCAGTGCTCGTCATATGGCAGAAGATCTGTTTCTTCAATGAGGCACAATGTGGGATTGATGTTCATGGGTTCTCCTCTTCGAAATCGCTTAGTTTCTTTCTTTGGAAATGCAATTATGCGAACCTGCAAGGTTTATGAACACAAGATACAGCAAATAACATTGGATTGAAATTCTTCCCAATGAAGATGGCTCACTTGCTCTTTTCGTAAACGGTAGTAGAAAATGCATACAATGATGAAAATCACGATGAGAAAAACTATAATGGAAATCGATGCGATGAAGTGAGGTGAAGTGAACATACAAGCTTCAGTGAAGCTTGTATCTGGCAGACCTGTTTCACCTGCCAAAAAAGAGAGTGAAAATGACTTCGCTCATGCATGACAATAACGACAATAACAAAAATAACGTAGACAGTGAACACAGTCACACAAGTAACATGTGTAGGAAAACTGAAACTAGGAGTGGTGAAGAACGGACTTTGCAATGAACAAGCCCACGTAACGCAAGAACGTTCATGAAGACGCTCAACGGCAGCTCGAAGAGACTCATGATGTTCAAGGTTCAGGGATTAGCACCTTCTGGACGAGAATATAAGGTTTCGTATGATCACCAATAGAGTATGTTCTGGAACTACGTTCACTGATTGCTAAAAAGGCACTTTTCGTGAGCATTACTGTGCTATCCACCTGATAGTGGCTATAAAAAAGTTCACGGAATCGATGCTAGATGACGCCAAAGGACCCGCTAAAACGAGTCAGTACGTTATAAAACTGAAATTAGTCTTTAATGCTTTCCTTGAGGTGCCCGATCTTCTTCCCACACAGACATCGCAGAGGAAGACATTTGAGTTCAACAACAAATGGGTCTTACAAGGTACCCCATTTCAAGGAGTCTTCAGAAAATGTTGACCTGGAGGATACAGGGAAGATGGTTCATTTTCCACATCACCGTTACGCTGAGCAAGATCAGCCCATCCATGAGGACCTCAACAACCAACCACCACCTCGTCTCAAAGCAAGTAAGCCGTTCTTGGTTACTGCAGGTACTCTCCATCGAACACCGTGCAGCCTAGTGGACCAATGTAGGAACGCCTGGAACAATTCTAATGTCCCAAACAGAGACCTAGTCTTGGAGCCGACTCAACAACCTCTAGGAGCGTCACTTCCCCGCAAACAAACCATATCCGCACCGGACACGGGATGTGCGGCCACCTATTCTAAAGAAAGAAAATTAAACCACCTTCATCTTGTGGTCCTTCATCAAACCTTGCCACACATCATCACACATTGACGCAGAATTGTTGCCCCAATTGTGCGTAAGATATAGGTTCAATTTTGCTGCAAAGTTAAAATGAAACACTGATCAACGTTGAAAATACGATAGTGTCACGTTGTTGCAGCGTTAAATTTTAAACGTTTGGGCATTACCTCCTTCTTTTCCTGAGCCTGAAAGCGAGCTAATATTGAGAAGGACTCCAAAGTACTCTTAGAAGTGCAATTATCCCACAGAAGGGTCCTTCCGAGTAACTGCTTTCACTGGGTCAAAACTCGAGTTAAATACTTGGATGACACAACTCATTCTGTCTAGCAAAGGAGTTTTACATCTGTCATAACTTCCAGATTCATCACTCACGCAGAAGGAGAGACAGGCACACCTTCGCAGCCTGATTAACACAATGTCATTCTCAAAAAGGGCATCATAGCATAAGTCACTCTACCGAGATGCGAGGAAAGCAAATTCTACTCTCATCGGACCCCCAGGCCAGAAGTACCTGGAGTCTCCTGCTGGGTTACCTCTTTCAAGTGGTTACCTAGGAATTCCAAAGCATTCCCTCAAGTTGTAAGTGGGAAGAGATGGGGTGCTGTATGAAAAATACAGGAAACTGAATTTTTCAGGGCGCCAGGTTGAGAATATCTAAATTGGCGGTATGGCGCCATCTCTGGTCGATTGGTAGAACCTACGAGGGCCACGTGAAAAGTTATCTACCTGAATATGAAAGATGAGAGGTAAAAACTACTTCTTAGCAGCGTTAGATACATTGGCCTATAAGTATTACATGGAGTATTACTCAGCTAGTCATCAGGTACTTTGCTAAGTTTAAACTTTCTAGCACCCTCCGTTTTGCTGGATCCATGCCCCCAGGGGATGGATAAAAAATGTTGCATTTTTCCTTATCTCATCGTGTCGTTATGCACGTCCATGCCACGTTTACGCTTTCCATGTCTCTCCGTTTTATTCAAGCAACGGGACATGGAAGGCAAGAGAAGCCAAAAGAAAACATGGAACAGCCGGGACTTGAAGCTAGGCCTCACGATTATCGGTCAGATGTGCTACCACTACACCACCTAAACGTCGACATGCACTAATGTCTCTCGATGACATCCTTATCTATCACGATGTATATTTTCTTCTCCCCCCCAAAATGTGTACCCCCAGGGCATATACTTCCAAAGTCAGATTTTTTCTGAACTCTGCGCCCCAAAAGATACATGTGTACCAAGTTTCAGATTTCTAACATTTCTGGAACATGGTTAGAATTAGCGTCAATCAGTCAGTCACGATCGTCTATATATATTAGATGCTCCCTAGGAAAATGTCTGGAAAAACCTTAAACAAAACTTGTACTAATGCCGATAGCCGATATGATAATAGTCCCGCGTGTGAGAACAACAAACAATTGTCAGTACAACTAAAAAGAAATGTGAGCTTCGATGAGAAAGCAAGTGTCCGTGCCGAGTGATAGTCTTAAAGCAGCTATCTGGACTGAAGAGAGATGGCGCAAGTGCACTTTCCAAAAGAAATAGACCGCTGCAGGATCAAAAGCCAACATTGCTTAGTATAAAAACGATTTCAAACATAGGAGGTCAAGGGCTTTCGAATTCCATTGGAATTTTGGTCCATAATTAATATGAATGGTCATTCGGGTCATGTCAAAGGTCAACCCAGAATACAAATCTAAAATGAGATGGCACACTACACAGAATTCAGAATCCAATGAGCTATCGCTGATGAAAATTGGTTGAGAGACTTGGGAGGAGTTCACCTGACAAAATACGGTGAAACAGACATCTGTCGGTCGTCATGTATGCATTAAATACCATAGATACGGGTGCAATGCACCATCAGAACCCCTCGTGCCAGTCACGGTTTTAATTAACCCATTAGCTGCCCTTATGACCTCTTATAGGACTGTTGAGGCGTGTCCCAGCCTGAAAACTGTTATTTGGGTGTGGTGCCAAGCGGTATCCACTTCCTCCCTTCGTAACATCATACTTGCGTTGTCGTTTGTGTTCGCCGAATGTCCTGCCTTACAAAAAATTATGAAAAGTTACATGGAAAAAGCAATGCGCTAGATAGATCATGCCCTTCTCGATCAGAGGGAAAATAATGAAATTTAGTTATGAGGATTTAAAAATAATTTTCTTTTTGCCCATTTTTACGAAAGAGGCAGAGGTAGTCAGCCAAAGTAAATAACCATGATTTAAATTATTGTTGTGAGCTCCTTAAGACATCAATGAATGTTTTAGTCTAAGAAATATTGCAAGTCAATTTCTTAAATAGCATTTAGTTCACCAAAACCTGCAATACCTCTTCTTTTGGATTTGCATATTTTTTATGAGAAAGGAAATGTTGAAGAAATAGGATGCTTAATGTCACATAAAAGCAATACTTGCATTTCGATGTTGAATTTAGTTCAGTCTCATATATGTAGGAGTGCATGGAAAAAAGGGTCGGAACGAAGCTATTACTGGAGTCCTCCACTCTCATCATTTTTCACTCCAACATAATTTTAGCTATATTGCTGAAGGAAGCGGTGCAGCTCATTACTTCGGTAGGGCACATATTGGATTTGACATATCATTTTCTTTAAAGTCAGTAGAAAATAAAGACTGTACTATAATTTTCATACTCCCCTACTTGAAATGGAACCATCCAGCAGACAATTTAGGAGCAGAAATCTTTCTCTCACCAGATTTCAGTTGATGGCCCCGGTACATTCTTCAACGATACTGCTATTTCCTCGTACGATCCAGCTCTGGAACAATCCACTTGTATTTGGTCATCATTAAAAACATCAGCACAGTAATTGCAAAGCAATATGTCCCGGGCGGGACATGCCGGCTTAGATACACTGAACACCAAGGGGAAAAGAGGTAGGTAGAAGAAGGTAATTGGTGACATCATCTTTCTGAAATCCACCATAGGAGAAAGGCATGACACAATTCGCAATAGAGAGAATCTCTCTTTGATGGATTCAAGTCAGGATGATGGAGAAACCTGTTCGAATGGAGGATTATTTCACGATTCTATGAAACTTAATGAAAAAGGCAAAATATGGGTACGCCTTGGATTAGACTTCTCCGTTTAGGCAAGCCCGTTTCTAGATGCAGGCAAACGAACCTCCAAATACCGTGAAGGTTAGTGACACAATGAAATGTTGACTTCCATTGCTAAAAATTACCCCTCTCACGTAAGAATTTCGAATGAATCTTAAATTATGTCTTACTCGTTCTGTTCCTGTTCTGGAAATGCATGTAATACTCATAGAAATTATGCAAAAAAGCATTGGACTCATATTGTGGTGGGAAGAGGGAACTATTGAGCCAAAACGTTGAGAAAGCTTAAGAAGCAGGGAAAAAAATAGTTCAAATCGATTATTTCAGATATGGAGGCTTGTACCGAAGTTAATTTATTCACATATATTTGGCGTTTGCCGACTTGATGTGATAGATGCAGCTGCTGCTTTATCTATTAAACTAAGACGAACGCATATAGTTTATTATTATTATATATTTTTCATAGAGGTACAAACTGGTCCGCTAGTCATACGGAGCCTCATGGTTGCACAGAACACTGAAGGGACATCCTGGAAACTCGAGGCACTATCTCGAAGGATGCGGATGGACGACATCCTGAAATGCGAACTCAGGAGGAAGTGAGCGCAATCTGAAGTCCTTTAGTAGAAGACTCACTACATTACTGCTGTTATAAGACGTCATGCAATATCAAAGGAAGCAATGAATCACGCTCTGAATTTAAGACGGATTATTTCCAGGAAATTAAAAAGCAAGAAAATGTGACACTTGGAATGTAATTTGAATGAAATGTGTTCTCATTGGCCGTTATTTGCAATAGACTTTAAATACATATTTTCAAGTTCTCTTAATTTTTCTTTAAATTATTGGTAGGAATACGTCATGGCTCCATGGACATCCCTGTTCATTTCTTTTAAAAGTCATTTTCGTGAGAATTCCAAAGTTTTGCAGATTTGAAAGAACGACATACACACGACTCTATGGAACTTTCAGGAGAATTCCATACCACGATCACATATGACTGACACATGGAAAATAATTTACCACCTATGGACAATATGATAATGATGCATGAAAATCATGAAGAACCACTGCATATAACACTTAGTTGAAAAGTAAATTCCTACTGTATTAATGGGATTTAAAAAATTAAAAAAGGTTAAGAACGACCTGATTAAAAAAGAGATGAGTGTTGAGGGCGGAGCTTAAAATGCACAAGCTTCACTCAATGAGAGGGGACAGAAGGCAGATACAATTGGGGCATATCCAGTTTGAGACAAGCTTTGGAACGTATGCTATATACGTAAATAGGAAGACAGATGGCATAGGCATTTGCCTATCATCAACCTTACAATTGAGTAGACGTGTACATGGTCGTAAAACTTGGCGATCGCTAGGTCACTTCTTCGAGTTCACATTTTGTCTTACAGGGACAAGCCACCAGGATTCTCCTTAACTTCTTGTAAGAGTAGACATGAAAACTTTTTGAGGAATGCCCATGAACAGGAAGAAGCACGCACGGTCCAGACGCTGGCCAATACTGATCCAATATGTATGACGGTGTCTCTGCACTCTGAACGACAGTGTGATGGACTCTAACCCGACTGATGCCTACGCCGGACCGCGTCACCCTTGTCTACTTCTGATTAAATATCTCCATGCCTTCCCCCATCATCCTTTCGTATGTTCTTACTGAGAAATCTAAGATAATGGGAAAAGTGGCAGCACACGAGGAAGGTCTTCTTATGTTAAATTAGCATATGTAAGTGAAACAATGATTCTTCATAATTTGCAGAAATCATTATTGATATTTTTAAGACATAAAACTCAGTGAAAAATAGGTCCACATCAAGTATTACTTAAGTACAAAATATAAAACTACAAAATTAAGTACGGAACAGTTATTTATTTTATGTTGTTTACCTCAAGTAGTCGTTGACGTGAAATAACCGGGCGTCAAATAACTTCCGAACTGCACGACGGTGCAGCTGCCTTCATGATGAACAGAAGGAAGAGGGGAGACCTAGAGAAACGGAAATCACATGGAGGCCATCCCGCAAAGGATGTGATGGCGATTTCCGCTTGGTGAAAATGGACGAGTTCAGCGAGAGGCTTGCATGCGGGTTCCTCCACGCGGGATGTTCCACAATAATCCGGTTATGATGCCAAATTAAGTGGACCGATAACACAACGTGGAATAGTCGTATCCTACCTTTTCCGGTTGACCCTGCGTAAGATCCATGTACAGAGTCAATATGAAGTTACCACACTATATGAATTAGTTATAACATTTCACTGGGCGCTCGGATTTAGCTGATATCTAACAGAGGTTCTTGAGTCCAGATTTTTTCCTATACCGCAGGATTGCACCGCATGTCGATAGAAGGTACTGTAGTCGTCCGTCGTCCCTGTGCACGTGCCATGACACTTTTCGGGTAGGAAAAATGTTCCTTATAGACCCATGAGCCTCTCTGCCAAGTGTTAGCTCCGTCCGTGAGCCTATTCAGAAGATACGGTCAAACAAATTTGGATGTGGACTTGTAACCATTTGACCTACTTTGGTCATAACCTTTGAAGGAGTGACGTGGTCGTATATGTGAACTGTAAAGGAGTACGGCTACAGAGTTTCCATTTCGGTAATAACACCGAATCAACGCTATGCGATGCTGCACGGAAAGCATCATCTTCCCTGTAGCGGCACGAAGGCTCGACACTTTCCACTTCTTGTAGTCGATGTATATTCCTCATTTCCTACCATTGCTTGAGGAAAAGGGCCCCCTGTCGCCGTGGACAGTCATACGAGGGGCAAGGAAACGATTAATTGCCTGGCCCTGAAAATCTCTGTCAAACACTGATTTTTCTCAATTGAAGTCAGGGGTGTTGTTCTTTAAGTACTCATGTGCACGTTTGGCAAGATATGAAGGAGCACTATCCAGGATTAACATGAGTATTTTTTAAATCGTGTATTCACAGTCATTGAAGGTAAATCAAGAGAACTAGCTGGAGTTCTTGGAGAATAATTTCTCTCAATGTTGACAGTGGACCCTAATCATGACTAAATTTTCAGGTAATTTTATTGCGCTCCTTTACATCTGCCAAATGTGTGCATGAGTACTAAAATTACTTAAATTCGAACCATTTACATATGATTTCCAGTATGACATGAACTCCGATTGAATTAGTTTAAAATATTTTACGTTTATTTTAAGGGTCTAAAGTTTACGAAATGAGTGCAAAGTACGTGTACTTTTTGCCATCTGGAGAATTTGTATATCTGATGATCACCAAGAATCAAACAGATGCGTCTCACGATGAAAAGCAACCGCAAGAGGCCTTGTCCTGCCATCCGAGGAGTGAGACCGCATCAGAAAAGTTCGTTCGTCGAGGTGAGAAACTTAAGCATTCTGGAAGCAGGTGAGAACGATTTCGGGCATAGGTTGCGAATCTTTAGAGCTTTGGCAACATTGTTTCGCGAAGGCTAATTAGTAACCAATCAGGTCTGACCTTGAATGCAGATATGTCTCAATGTGAGATCCCAGAGCAAAAGAAATAACAGTTGAGGAGTTGAATTGTATCCCTTAAAAGGAACTTTAGCATATAATTTTTTTTCCTGTTGGGTGGGACGCATGACTGATGCGAAAAATCGTCAAGTTCGACTATTACACGAAATGCTCAAAAACATTTAAAGCAGGTACTTTTCACTTAGGTTTTCTCACTCATTGGACATTCTTGGTCTACACAAACTTTTCGACAGCCCAGTGGAAGGAAGACCTAAGCGTAGGACGTAAAAAAACTCTCCAGGCATCCATAAATTCGCCTTCTATGAATAGTATTTTGTCATCTCGGAATGTGATTCATTTGTTTCCCTTTCTGACCGGTCAAGACAAGAAAAAAAGAGGACATCGACCGCCGACCGTTTCTTCTAGTTGAGAAATCGCCATCGTCGCTTGATGAAGTGGAGAAGGCCGTGGCGATTCCACCGATTCGGAGAGATTGCGTGCCAGCCCCGGTATCGCATGTGTGCCGGCCCCGGTATCGCGTGAGAATGATTCAACGTTGATTCAATGCATGCTCGACGGCCGGATGTCGATTTAATGAGTATTCCGTGCGGATTCCATGTTATGTGCTGCTTGGAAGGGTGGCTGAGTCGAGAGACAAGAACGTCGAAGAATGCAATATGCCCTTCAGAGCGTTATATACAGTACATGCGCGTGAATGCAGATTCCCTGCAAATAATAACCGGGGAGAGTACCGGGCAGTAGTTGGACACCTCGAATCGATTTGCAATGGAATTTTATCTGCTATAGAGCAGTCTAACGGGACGAGGAACGCGGTGTTCGCATGTCCCGGTCCGGTTGCATCTGTTGCCCCAATGACTCCAACGAAATGCCAGAGCCCATTAACGCGATGCATTTGCACAGCCGTTTCATGAGTCCTTACGCGGAGAATGGCCTCTGGACACGTTTTTCCTCATATCCGCAAATGTCTACCTCAGCAATCAAACAGATCTCTGATGTGGAAATGCAAACGAGCTTTTTCCATAGGGTCAACCTCATTCGCGAATGAAGGCATTTTGCTTCTCTATCTTCTCATTTCAACGGGTTCGCAAGCACGTATTGCAACCGCCTCGAAGACATGTCGCTTCGTGAAAACATGTCACTTCGTCACATGTCACTTCGTCACATGTCGCTTCGTCACATGTCACTTCGTCACATGTCACTTCTTCATCGTCACCGCTTGCATCGCGCCCATGCATTAGAATCACCTCGAATATTTACCTTCTAATACATAGAAAGATGTTGGGATTTACAGATTTACTGTACATGCCCTCAATGAAGATTCGGACGCTCTCATCGATGGTGCTCTCTCCAGGCAGTTTTTGGAGCATTCTCCCCGAAGCAGGCGTCGTGGGATTTCCAAAATTTGAAATGGAGAGAGGCTGAGTCGTTCCCCGACGAGGGTAGAATTCATGACAGCCGAAAAAAAGAAAGGCTCGAAGAAGAAGTAGGATCGAAATTTTTTTTGTTATATTGTGAGCATCCCCCCGCTAAAATTTCGCTGTCCTATGTGAGCCTAATTTTGGAGATGAGAATGACATTGCGATGAATGTCTTCCCAAACGAAGTGTTCACAAGCAAATATGAGAGCTCAGCATTTTCGGCAACTGACGGTGTTGCTGTGGCAACTGCGGGCAGTCGTCTTCATGTCATAATATTTTCTTGTTCCCTGTCCCTTCGCTGATTCAAGGCAGTGTTTCGGGTAAGTCTGCAGCATTCATTTAGTGCTCTATCGGATACGCGTGAATTTTGGTGCTCCTCTCAAATTGCCGCGGGAAAGGTGGGCAAGTTTAAAACGTTTTTGCGGCGCGATCGACCGATCGCGCGAAAAAGCGAGACGATTTGGGATCACAGTCAGCGGATTCACTGACCGTTATTGATTGATCGTAATTGGTTGATCGTTATTTTCGATTAAATCCATTGAGAATTCTTCGGCGTGTTGCACGAAGCTAATGTGGAAAGGCACGAGACTCAATGTCGGATTGGGAAAGGGAATTTCATTTCCTGGTATGAAATCCGTACCTGAGATTTTCGAAGACATTTCTTCTTTTCAAGTAAATTTCTACTGAAAATTTTCCAGCTAGAAATCCAAATTACCCGGAGACCGTCAATGATCGAATACGGCTCTCGGACGACAGGCTGAGTCGTGTCATTCATGGCGAATCGCGTAACTGCGAAATTTTGGGGGCTTCAAGATCATCTCAAAATTATTTGGGGGGCAGCTCCGAGAGGGTTCGAACGACCGGAGGCTGAACATACGAACCTTGGAAAAAAATAATTCGTGAACTGAGCAGCGTCTTATGCCGGAATATTTCATTCTTGAAGATTCTTCTTGGAGGTATTCCCTCATCGAAACCGGAATGCACAGCAGACCCCGCACGTCGACGGACCCCAACCGCAGCAGTTGCAGCAAGGTCTGCATCTCCCAGCCTTGCACTGACGGCAGTGACAAACGTTGCCGACGCAATCTCCCACCTCGCAGCCGCGACCCTTGCACGAAGCGGTGCAGGCTTCGCTCCCTTCGTCGCAGGCTTCGCTCCCTTCGTCGCAGGCGTCGGCGCCGACGCTTTCCCACAGGGCGGCGAGGATCAGAATTGCGACCAGAATCAGCCGGGTGTTTCCCATGTTCGCGTCAAAAATCCCTAAGATCCCCAAGAATGTCAATTTTCACGGGAATCAGTGCGAATTTAGAGGACGACTGCGAATTGATTCATGAGGTGGAAGCGATTTGAGAAGGGGTTGGGAGAATCGGATTTTGTAGTGTGTACAGACTACGGGGACCGAAGAGGTAATGAATTCACCCCCCATTCGCCAAACAGGGAACAAATCATCGGCTCATTCGGCTAAGCACACAGAGAAGGAGAGAGGGACAGAGAGAGGGAGAGAGAGAGGGGGAGTATAATCACAAGTCTCTCAGGAATGGAAAAATATAATATTATAGCGACGCGAAAGGTCTGATGTGTCCTTCCTCGATGAGCTTGCAACGCGCGCTTCGTCCGCCTGGAATTGTCTGGTCTTTAACCCCAATTTTTTTTAATTAAATAAATACTAGCGGCCTGCGGGCGCTATGCTGGCCGTTTAATAGGTGGAAATTTGAATCATCTATTGTGAGCATAACGTCTCCTTGACAATCCTCCTTTCATCGCATTACCCATTTAGAACTGTACCCATTCGGAACTGAACCGCTTCATTACATTTTCTGGGAGATTCTGTTCCTAAACCCCATCATCATGATATTCCGGCTGATTGGCACAATCGCCATTGTGAACGCCTCGGTTTAGCACGTTTTCATAAGACTCATGACGACTTTGCTGATTTCGTCTCCCAAGCACATTCAATACTCCTCCATCACCAATTAGCTCATGGGCTATTAGCGTTAGCATATGGTACATACACCAATGATTCTGAAACAGTACGGACCATTTCCAAGAACTTATTCCAAGGCACAGAGGGAATTTAGTACATGCGCGGCACGATGCCAGCGACTAATTCCAGATAATGCCTCGCCACCACATCACCTTGAGGCTCTGAAAGTGTTGCTCACTGATGGTAAAGTGTGAGTTCCAGCAGTAGCATTCTTCCGTTGCGAAACAAATGCCTCCTCCCTACATCAAAATATACAGCCTGACAGTGCTCACTGCGACCAACAACTGACTGATTGACACGAAGAGGCATAACATCCCGAGTTCCGTGGCGTAATAGCGCATGGGGTAACAACCACCACAACACCTTTGGGGCTCTTCGAATTAAAGTATAAGATGATGGCTTGGAAAGGCGCAGCCTTGTAGGCCTAGGCCTATGACCCAGGATGGCATTGCATCTTAGGCCTGCACGTGGGGGTGACAAGCCACGACCGCTACCACAACTTTTGACCTCTTCGAATTAAAAGTATTTATATTAGATATTCCTATTCCAGAAATACTAAATTGAAGGTTAATCCATCGGCTCCTGGTATGAGGGACATACTAGACCCTCGAATGTCTAATGTGTCGAATAAATTTTAGATGATCTCGAAGCCCCCAAAATTTCGCAGTTGCGCGATTCGCCCTGCACGACGCGACTCAGCCTGTCGTCCGAGAGCCGTATTCCATCATTGAAGGTCTCCGGGTAATTTAGATTTCCAGCAGAAATTTACTTGAAAAGAAGAAATGCCTTGGAAAATCTCAGGCACGGATTTCATACCAGGAAATGAAATTCCCTTTCCCAATCCGACATTGAGTCTCGTGCCTTTCCACATTAGCTTCGTGCAACACGCCGAAGAATTCTCAATGGATTTAATCGAAAACAACGATCAACCAATTGCGATCAATCAATAACGGTCGGTGAATTCGCTGACTGTGACCCCCAAAAGTCTCGCTTTTTCCCGCGATCGGTCGATCGCGCCGCAAAAAATGTTTCAAACTTGCCCACCTTTCCCGCCGCCATCGCCTCTCGATGGGATGGAGGAGGCTGTGCCGATTCGGCCTCGGACGTGGCTTGTGGGCTGATTGGGGTGACTAAATATCTGCGACATGGGTTAGCTGCCATTTCATGTCATTTAAGTCCTGTCATTCAATGGCTATAAGCGCAGTCAAACGGGACGAGGAACGCGGTGTTCGCAGGCCCCGCTCCCGTTGCATCTGTTGCCCCGATGACTCCAACGAAATGTCGGAGCCCATTAACGCGATGCATTTGCACAGCTGTTTCACGGGTCCATAAGCGAGGAATGGACTCTGGACACGTTTTTCCTCCTATCCGCAAATGTTTACCTTAGCAATCAACCAAATCTCTGATGAGGAAATGCAAACGAGAGCATATTCGCGAATGAAAGCATTTCGCTTTTCCGTCCTCTCATTTCAACTGGTCCGCAAGCACGTATTAGAACCGCCTCGAAGACCGCAAAACACGTCACTTCGTCACACGTCACTTCGTCACATGTCACTTCGTCACACGTCACTTCGTCACACGTCACTTCGTCACACGTCACTTCGTCACACGTCACTTCGTGGCTCTCGGCGGCCCGGCACGCGAACCTCCAAACCGAAGGCAGAGCGTTGAGAATCGTCGCGCCGGTTCACCGGCATTCGAGAGTGCATCCGTCCGAAAACCTCTTTCGACGAACCTTCTTGCCTTTTCATCCGAGGAATTTTCGTTTGGAATGGACACGATTTCTCGCGGGAAACGTGGACTTGCCGTCTCTAGCCCTCTAAATCCTCGATGGATCGATGGAACGCGGTTCCCCGAAGAGAGGACTTCCTGTGCCGCCTGCCTTTCGTTTTTTTTCGTCTAATTTTCAAAAGAGTTTCACGGATTGCAGAGGCCGATCGTGACCGCGCCGATTCCATCCGGACCTGGCTTGTTCGCTGAGGTGGGCGAAAGGTGGCGGGGTTATTGGGTTGTCCCGCACTAAATATTACCATATAGTCGGTTAAATGAAGGGCTGGAAGACAAAGTGGTCCATCTTGCAGAAAAATTCCGAAAAAAAGTGTTGTGGGTTTTGGGCTCATAGGACCTTGTTCCTTTCATAGGAAATTATAGTTTGTTTCGAATCAAGTAAAGGATGAAGTGATCTGTCGATACATACCACATTTTCTCACTTTTAACATGATGGTCACCGGAATATTCAATCATTCCGTGTGGAGCTTCAGGAAATAATTTGTTGCAGATAGACCACTTTGCCTTTCAGCCCTTCAAATATTCGTGGCATCGGTTAACTTCACTCCTGTCATCCGATTGGCTTCGATTCCAGGCGATGGCGCCGTCCTACTTCGGCCTGACGAAAAAGCGAAGCTTGTTCCATTGCAAATGAAGAGTGGTTCGCTAGAGATACTCCGTGCAACCCAATTCACATTCGATGGTCTAACAAATGGATTACATTTCAATTTTTAGTTTTCTTCGCTTAGATAGATAGTTCTTTAATTGTTTTGTAATGGGGGAGGCTCTTTAATTGTAATGGGGGAGGTTCTTTAATTGCTTTGTAATGGGGTGATGGAAAAGACTATTCCGATCTGATGAGGCGCTCCTCATAAGCGCATCGAGAAAAGACGCATCCGACTTTTCGCGTTACAGTAATACTCCGTATGATGTTTAGTTTTATTACCATTCCATACGTCGATTGATGATGACGATTGAGGAAAAGCGACACGATACCAGCGATGCGGCTGATGATACGAAATGCCGAAGGGTGAAGGCCGCACCGCGATATATAAGGCCTCCGCCGCGGCCGACATCCCATCAGTTCCAGCTGGTGCCTTCCACGCCTTCGAACTCCGGCGGTCATCTCAACTCGAAGCAGGTTTCAAATTTCTCTCTTTTTCTTCCGGCTTGTTTAGTCGATGGATCACTCCTTCTTTGGGGGGGGGGGGGTAAGTCGAAGCAAGCAGGCAAGTCGTGTCGTCGGTGAGGAAATCGCTAGCAAAAAATTGTTTAGCCCCCCCGCAAAAATGTAATTATTCCCAAAAAATGTTTCATCTCCGATTACAATTCAATTCGCAGTCGTCAACTGAATTCGCTAAAATTCGCAGTAAAATTGACATTCCAGGGATCCAGATTTTGAGGCCAACATGGAAAACACCCGGCTGATTCTGGTCGCAATGCTGATCCTCGTCGCGCTGCGGGAAAGCGTCGGCGCCGACGCCTGCGACGAAGGGAGCGACGCCTGCGCCGCCTCGTGCAAGAGTCGCGGCTGCGAATCCGGCGACTGCGACGTCGGCGTCTGCAAGTGCAGTCAGTGCAAGGCTGGGTGGTGCAGAAGTTGCTGCAACTGCTGCGGTTGGGGTCCGTCGACGTGCGGGGTCTGCTGTTCGTTCCGGTATCGATGAGGGGATCCCGCCGCGAAGAACCTTCAAGAATAAAACAAGTTTTTGTGCATACGATGGTGCTCCGTTCCCAGATTTCTTCCAAGGTTCGAATGCCCCCTCGAATCCCCGAGAAGCCGCCCCCAAAATGAATCGAGACGATCTCCAAGCCTAAAAAATTTACAGTTGCACAACTCGCCCTTCACGACACGACACGACACAACTCGACCTGTCGCCCGATCATTGAAGGTCTCCGGGCATATTTCGAGAAATATTCCGTTAGAAAGTTATCTGAAAGTAGAAATGAACTCGAGAATCTGAAGCATTGATTTCTTCCCCCAATGCTGAGGTAGTCAATGCTGAAAAAAAATTAATGATCAAACAATTACGATAAATCAATAATGGAGATTCAATCCTCTGACTCTGACTCCAGAACGTCACGCTTTTTTTTCTATAGATCGGGCCGCTATTTCAAACTTGGCCATTTTTTAAATTTGGAATTTTCAAAGCAATACCAAAATGTCATAGAGCACCAATATGAATGTAATGAATGTTATAAAGCACTAAATTGATCCTGCAGACGCATGTGAAGCACTATCGTGAACCGGCGAAGGGACTGATGCCAGCAGTGGCCGAGAACGCCCGCACTCTCGTTGGTGATTGGGAGCACTTCGTTTGGGGAGGCATGCAGAACGATGCTATTCTCATGTCAGTATGGTAATACATTTTCGATTTTGACAAAATGAGCATTGCCTCCATGAGCTTTCGATGGGCGACTCGCGAAAATCCGTTCATCTCGCTTGGAGGAATTTCTCGTAATGACACCATGACTCACACCCACGGACAGATTCGCCTTTTATATCATGTA
Organism: Darwinula stevensoni; assembly: GCA_905338385.1. Lineage (NCBI taxonomy): Eukaryota > Metazoa > Arthropoda > Ostracoda > Podocopida > Darwinulidae > Darwinula > Darwinula stevensoni. The sequence continues at coordinate 38,094 of CAJPEV010002747.1, forward strand.
GATGCACTTGGCCATGGGTGAGAGACGTCTGCAGAATACGCTTCTGCGCAGGTCGGCGGGGAATTTCTCCGACACCCCTTGGAGCAAATACTTCATCAAAGACATCGAGTTCTCCAGCTCAGTATCCTAAATGAGCCGGCCAAATCAATCCAACGCGATTCGCGGCTCCAATCAGCGGTCGGCGATCGACTTCCGTGTCGGGGACGGTTCCGATCGAGCCTGTCGAATATCAGCTCGGAAAGGTAAGCCCATGCTCTCCTCCGACGCGGAGACAGACAGAAGGACCTTTTGGACCTTCGACATGATACATATCATGATACAGAGACATGTGTCCGGCCAAACGGAAAATACTTTTAGCAAGCTGCGCCCACGAAGAACGCAACACTCCAGTTTCCCCACCCTTCTTCACAACAAAACCCCCCAAAAAAGATTGGGGTGAATGCAACCAGCATTCGGCTGGAACGGGAAACCTTAGCTGCTTGGTGACTGCGACGTCCGACACTCTCAACGGTCCAGCAGCCGACACACAGGAGCACATTCCAAAGGTTCTCTTCGTCCCCAACAGATTATGCTCTCTCGTGGAATGGTCGACATTTAAGTCCAAACCAAGGACCTTCAGGGCTATTACAGGCCTGCATGGAACATTTAAGACGTAGCTCTTGACAGAATCTGACTCGAATTTTCTGGTCACTGACACTTCGAGCGAGATACTCGTCCTCGGCTTCAATAAAACCCTCTCAAGGAAGGGATCATTCGGGCAACGAATGAGAAAATGCGCACGAATTAGCAGTGTTCATATGCTCCGAATTTAACGGTGGAAACCTTCGATACTACTGAGGGGTGTTCGCCCCTCGAGAACCAGATGAATTGCAGAAAGAACTAAAATTTGAAGTCGGAATGGGAGCTGGTCAAGGCTAGAATACACGAAATGCTGGGCATGTACAAACACGTATTCTTTATGGGACATTCACGTCTTCTTTGCGAATGTTGGTGTGTAACCGACCCAAGAAGGCAGGGTGCTTAGCAACCGCTGCTGGCCACCTGTTGGTAGCGTGGCGAGTCACGCATCGTTATGGCCGTCTCATGAGACAAGGAAGTTTCGAGAGATGCGCCATTTTACAACTACTGTACGCTTCTTCAGCAAGGGAGCAATACTTTCAAAAACTTCAACTGTCTGAGATCCTGCGTGACTTCGGAATGTGTTGCTGACCAAGTCTTAGTGATGATGTTCAGGCCTAACTGCTGGTCTTTTCAGAGGTGTTTAAGTTATACATTCGGCCTAGGATACATCAGAGAAGCGATCAAGTTAGGACGATAGTTACAGACGCATTCTAACTTCAGGGAAACTTTGACGATATTTTAGAAATTGGAGAAAGCGAGGGTTTAGACGATTGCAGTTTTCCTAATCAA
>CAJPEV010002748.1:0-39486 GCA_905338385.1 Darwinula stevensoni
CGTATCCCTGGGAAAGGAAATCGTTTCGGTGCAGAACTACACGCGTACTGCAGTACGAAAGTCCCAAAAAACATCTTGACGATGGACGAGCTCGGGATCGAGAGGATCGGCCGAGAGAGTCGACACCAGAGGCTGGCTCATCTTTCCCATCTTTCCTCATCTTTACTCATCTTTGCTTTCTGAGAGCCAGGGCTCACGGCACGGAATCTGCCCACAACGGTAGTTACGGTGTTAAATACGCGCTCGTTGCAGGACTTTTGCTCTGCGACGTACAGTGTGTCTGCAAGAGGAGACGAATGAATTTCGTATTATTTCTAGGATGTTGGCGTGATTTCCTTTCCCTCATCCTTGCAAAGGAAAGTCAATTATGCTAATTATGCCTTCTTTTCGTTTTTTTTTTTAAATTCCTCGTGGAACATGCCTTTTAGCTCATTCTTTTCTTCAGTCAAAGAGCAATGGGTTTTATAACTCGCGTGTTGTAGCTTAGCCAAGATTTCCGTTATTTTTTTAGTTTTACTCAATAGATTCCTTGGGAAAAAAAAACTTGGTTCATGCGGTCTTCGGAAAATTTCCTCTCGAGATTCTCGAGTAAGCTTCTTCTCCATGAAAAAAAAAGTAAAACTAAATTAAATTGAAATTGAAATTCTTTAAAATGAAATAAGTCATGGAATTTCATTTGTTCTGCGATAAATGAAGTCCTTATTTTCTATCTTATGTTTCTCCACGTTCCTATACTACTTTTCCTGATAAAAAAAATGCCAAGAGCTTTGGAAAAACGACAGAAAACATTTTATAAGAATCATTCTAATTTTTTTTATGACCTGAAAGTTCCCTCTCTTTGATTTGCTCTAGATGCTTGCAGAGATTCAAATGACACATTCTAATGGAATGAATGATATGATACTCAAATTCCTATCATTCCGCAAAAGTTCATATGTGAGACTAGGAAAATTCTCTGAAAATTCGGTGCATCCAAATAGTAAAAATCCTCACAAGCCGAGTCTGTTTTAAAGCACAGAAGAACCTGGCGGTACTCGTTAACGAGTACGCGCTAGGTAGTACCCGCAAGGGTGGTTCTCGAAACGCATGAACGTCCGGCCGACTCTATCCGACGAGGACTCGTCTAACGCGAGACGGGACTTGCCCACTCGCTGGCGAACACTCGCCGAGTGCATCTGGACCTTTCGCGTCCCCGGTGGATCGAACGACCGATTCAAAAGCTATCGGGATTTTTCCCGGCTCTCAGTCGGCATTCGCAGGACGAACTCACTCGAGTGCCTGGCATGCTGAAGGACATCTTCACGTAGCTCTGTCCACCCGTGCCGTAACCGCCGCCGTATCTGCTTTCTCCGTAGTTCCCGCCGTGACTGCCTCCGTAGCTCTCGCTTCCGTAATTGCCCCCGTAGTTCGCGCTTCCGTAGCTGTCACTTCCGTAGCTGCCTTCCCCGTAGCTACGACCGCCGTAGACACTGCCGCTCTCGTGACCGTCTCCACCGTAACTGCCCCCTCCGTAGCTAGGACTGGCATAGTCGTCTCCTCCATAGCCGATCGCTTCGTGGTCCTCGCCGCCGTAGCTACCGCCACCGTATCCGCCACCGCCGTTGCTATCGCCGTAGCTGCCGCCACCGTATCCCTGAGAAAGAGATTCATTTCGTGCAGAACTACGTCCGGTACTCGCATCCGTGCCGTCTTGAGAAAATCTCCCCGTCGCTTCCCCGAGCGAAGCATCGCCGTAAATTTTCCGCAAAAGTGAATTCGTGTCGACGATGGTGAAAGCGATCCCCGACCGTCGATAGAACTTCTCTCGGTTTTTTAATCCCCTCACGAGCGCAACTCACTCGAGAGCTTGGCAAGCTGAAAGACATCTTCACGTAGCTCTGTCCTTTGCCGTAACCGCTACTGTATCTGCTTCCTCCGTAGCTGCCACCTCCATGGCTGTGGCCACCGTAGCTACCGCCTCCATAGCCGTGGCCTCCATAGCTCACCACTCCGTGATCATCGCCGTAGTTCTCGGTGCTTCCACCATACGTTACGGAACCGTAGGCAGCATGCTAAAACAGCAGGGTGAAGACGCTCGTTACGATCGAGAATGGAAATATTATCTTAAGTCTTCGACCGTGAGGACGATAACCTCGTCATCGTCATCATCATTGTCCTCATCGCCCTCGTCGCCATCTCCATCGCCTCCATCAGCAATATCACCTTCGTCGTCACCATCACCTTCGTCGTCACCATCATCACCTTCGTCGTCACCATCATCACCTTCGTCGTCACCATCATCACCTTCGTCGTCACCACCGTCACCATCGCCACCACCGTAGCCACCATCGTCGCCATACTGCCCATGATCTCGACCGAACCCATACGACTTGACTTCGACGTTCAGGTCCTTGGAGTCAAAATGTTCCCGCATGATCGTGGTCACAGACGACTGCAAAGCAGCCTCCACGTCTTTAACGTCCAAGTCGTAATCTTTATCGCCGAAGATTCGATTCATGGCATCCCCCATGGCGGCCTTCACTTCTTTTTCCAACCTCACTTTGGACATCTTCTTGGACCCGAATTGCTTGTTGACGCGTCGACGCATCGTGTCGGTGAGGGCATCGGTCAGGGTCTTCCGAATGTCTCCATTCCCGTTCGAGTCGGCAAGACCGTCTCCACCGTCGCCGGATCCGCCGACGTTTTTCCCCCGGCTCTTCGCCTTTCCTTTCCCGCCCATGGCTTCCTATCGGGCAAAAGCCATCGCAAGGGTCACTCCAAACCGACGGATCGTTAACGTCTCTGATTTTATAACCGTTTTTAATAATGAAAAAGTACTAATCGTAGCATGCTTATACATTCGTGCTGCCTGAACAAAACGTCCACCTGTATCCATCGGGGCTAAACAGTAGGTGGATGATAGATGGATGGGAAGTGGATATCCCTCCAGTGCACAATGGGTCAAAACAAGTAAAAACCTGGCCAAAAGTATAAAATTAAAGTTCATATTTTTCAATTTCATTGATTTCATCTCATAGAGAACTGTCATAAGATTCAAGAATGTCATATATGAACCTACGTGACCAATGGATGTTCTTGTCTTTATAAGTTAAGTTCTTAGGGATTTTCAGTAGACCATGGACGTCTATTTTCGATTAAAATTATCATTCATATTGCCAGAGTGGCAATCTGTGAACTTGTGCATGAAAGCAATGATGGAGGAGATGCCCTCTGGTGCTTACTCTTAAACAACAGTGGTATTTAGTTTCCACTCCAAGGGTTCATTTTATAGTTAACGTCAATCGTCACATGCTAAGTCATAATGAGCAACGTCTACATATGAAATGGGATACAACAATTTCCCTGCGGGTCCCTGCTAAGTTTTTGCTGTTACGATATCCGGACACATCTACTGTATCTTTTTTCGAGAACGTTTTCAGCTGGCTCGGCTTGCCCTCTGAACAACTATTGCCCCCAATAGCCAAAATAATAGGAACGCAAAGCCTAGTACAGTGTGTCTCATTTAACACTCCCGAATTTTAATGTTTGATAAAATTTGAACCGATAGCCAGAAATATCTTAAATATTCACCGGATATTGAGCATGTCTTTGGCTCGTGCAAAATTTTAAATTATTATTATTATTATTGAATAACTTAATTATAATAATTTTTATGTCAAAAATAGAGCTTTTCTTTTAGCTCTATCCAACAAGGTCTTTCTCGCAGGTTTTCCTCGTCCCTGACTCAGATGTCTGAGTTTTAACAAGAAAAAAATGTTTATTTGTCCCACTGTGCAATGGGAGGAATTCCCCCTAAAGGAACATCCATCTTGTTCCAAATTCATTTGGGGGGGGGGGGGGGGGGGGGGTTAGGAAAGGGGGCCCAGGGGGGGGGGGGGGGGGGGGTGTGGAGGTTTAGTAAAGGTGCCCCCAAAGTATTCTGGAATATAAATTCCAATAGTCGATCTGCCGAACCGATTAAATTCAATGTGAATGAATGCATCGGTTTGGACGAGGGTGAACAGTATGGAAGGTTTGCTATGGAGAGATGGTAGCTAATCGGAAATGCAGATTTCAAAACATCAAGCCACGACAAATACCCGTTTTTCACGAATGGGATCGTTACGATGCGTCGATTGTGAAAGGCAGGAACAGAAAAGATTAACGTTTGGTAGAAAGTCCGCTCTCTTGGGAGAGACGTGACCTTCGCCGAAGACAGCGCGAGGAGACGATGGAAATTCGTGTCTCGACCGGAACGGGTGGGAGGAGGAAAACGCTTCACTCCTTCCCATCCCGATGAGCAGGCACGATTCGTCGAACCCGACGAGGGATCGCATTCCGAGCTTTACACCTAGAATCGAAAAAGCGATGGAGAAGAACAGACCGCGAGGATGGAGGAGGCGAGGGCCACGAGCACCAGTGCTATCACCACGGACTTCATCGTCCCTTCGAATGATCCAATCACGCGTCTCTAAGATGTCAAAGAAGTGCAAGAGATGGAAAAATCATACGGCACCATCGAGAGGGATACTGAACGGGTGATAGAACCGGGTTTCGCCCTTTTATGCAGATGGGGGGACAAGAGGGAATTCGGGACGCAGGAGTTTCTCAATTTCAAAACAGGTCCGGTTCCGAACGGGGCCTTGTTAACCGCATTTCCCACCGACCTCGATTTCCTCCCCCTTCCCCTCCTCACTCCCGGTTAGGCTAAACGGAACGAGCTGGCAATCTCAGTTTTTCCATTGCTTCTGGATACGCTGGTACTTTCTGTACCGCGTGGATCCTCAGAAAAGAGATGGGGATGTAGATTTTTTGAAAGAGCAATCATGACTTCGCGTGAATTCACGTACTTGACCTCCTCCGACCTCACAGATATTGGACTAACCGACAAGGGTATTATGTAGGGCTGTACCGATGTATCGGAAACCACCGGTATCGGCCACCGGTATGACACCATCGGCCATCGGCAGGTTTGCAAGCCGCCGGAGCCGATGTCCAAAGAAGAACGTGCAGAATGAAGAAAAAGAAAACCACGTGAACAGGGCTCGGTAACAGATTTCCAAAGACAATAGGAAAAAATTAGGGCTGTCCCCATGCACCCATTCATGTATGGATGTCATATTCAATAGTTGGAGGCATCGTTGGCTTCATTACCCGTCGCGAAGATCACACACACCCCCCTCTCCCCCTTTTTCCCCGCACTTCCCGATCACAGGCAAGGAATTATGGAAGATGGATAAAGGTCAGCGTCCCGATTGAGGCAAGAAACGACAGAAGTGAAACCGTCCGATCGCAGCAAGACTAAATCCAGCAGCCCCCTCCCCCCCTCCCTCCGGTTAAATATTTCAGTGAAATATATATGAATGTTTTCGAAACACCCAGCGGGACAACCCTAAAAAAATTCAACTTTGCTGCCTAATAGATCTATCTGAATAATAAAAAATTTGTAAAACGGTTCTTCGCCGTTTCTCTACACGTCACAATAGGCACGAACGATGTTTGCCCTTGATAATTTTCTTAGCGGAGAGTGCTTGCTCACACCGGTAGGTGCTCCCAAAGTGACAGATGTAGCGCTGAGTGAAATCACGTAAGTTCGAAAAATATTTCGATGAAAATAGTTTCCAAAACGAAATCACTTGTTCCGCAGTTGGGACACCTGGTATTTCGTCGAACCCGCTCTTGAGCACAGAGTTGCACTTCAGGTCTATGATTTCCAGTTGCCATTTCTCTTCCACCGAATCGATCTTAGGGCCCAGTTAGGCAAGTCAGGGCCTCGAGGGTCACTTTTTTCCTGCGGGCAGCGGGTTGAGAACCACTGCTCTATGGCAAAGATTCAGCCTGCTTCGAGGAGGAATCGGGTTCGTTTGAACGGCCTGCAATGGTCCAACGAGCCGTTGAGGATGCCAGAGCCACACATCGGGATGTAGGAGTCGAGAGAAACGGCTGGTGCCTCCTCGATTCTCGACAGTTCGCTCTTAGCATGCACTGCCTAACGAGTTTTAACTTCCAACCTGTCCATGAGTCACTCTGTGCAGATAGCTTAGAAAACAGAAAATCCCTCGTTTGGATCGATGGATCAGAACTACGTATGGATCGAAACTACGTCGTGGCCGTTCTTCACGAGATTCTGCAGAGCGATCACCTGTCATCGCCTTCCTGATCCAACCTAACCGACTTTTCCTCTCATTACCGAGGAAAATGACTGGAACGCGTTTTACCGATCCGATGCTCGAGTGCATCCCTGAAGCTCGAGGATCTGCTTCCGAAGCGCAAAGGTCGAGCATGCAAGTACGGTAGACCAAAGACCATAAGACTGAGTAAAGACCTTAAGACTGGACACTGCGCGAAAGCAGGGTAACCGCAATGGTGGTCTATGCCCTGGTGGTTGACCCTTGAACTAACGTCAACATTTCCTGGAGCAGAGCGCGTCTCTTGAACGAATTCGCACCTGAAGTCTGGCGCTATTTTTATTGTACTTGATTGATTGACATGACTGGCGGAAGACCATGGAGAGGAGTTGGGAAAATAAAATGTTCAGAGGATCTCCACGGGGGGGGGGCTACGATTCTTGAATTCAGACAGAATTGCAAGGCGATGCATGCTACCTAGGTTGCCTATGCAGCAAGGAAGCAGTTTGTTTTTGTTAATTTAGGAACTGCATTATTTTCACGAACTCGAGATCGCTGAATCACAATGGCAATCTCATTTATTAAATTATTGAACATTTTGACTTAGCTGCCAGTAACAATGTGTGCGAGTAGAAGCCAACTGTAACCCAAGAACATAAGGCTGTAAATCCAAAGCAAAGCTACAAGATAATTATCCACAGCCTGTTTTTGTCTCTTCAAAATTGAAGTCATCCCATTCTAATAGGCCTGTCAATTCGAGACGCGAAAATGTTGACCCTTTCGTTAGGGTCATTGAGGTTACTCAGCATTTTACTTCATCCGCCTGTTACATATATGTGAAGCCATGACCATAGGCCTAGTGCAAAGCCCTAGGTGAACACATGCGCGTGCCTTTCCGGATCCTTGGGAAACCGATGCAACGTAACATCTCCATTCATTTGGCCAAATTTCTCCTGGCATGATGCGTAGGCGCAGTACTTGGATCCAGAAGCAACCATATTTCCTGCGACATTCCAATCCAATGATCCCATTGGTCAGATCTGCGTAGTTCCGGGGCCAACCACCAGGGCAGAAGGTTTCCCCGACATCAAAGGCGCCGCCACAGAGTACCCAATCTTCTTAGTATAAGGTCTTTGCGGTAGACGCCCCCAGACTCCCCCCTCTCGTTTTCCTTCACTTCTTCCCAATTAAAACCGGAGTTCCACATTCGTCTCCTCTTCCTCATGGCGAAACGAAAAGGATTTTGATTTTAGACTAGGACGAAGGGGACATCCCGGGACATCCTGGGATATCCTGGGACATCTCGTTCGGAGTGAAGCGATTCATGTTCTCCGTTCCTCTAATCCCATTCGCTGTACTTATTTCATTCTCGAATGAAACACGTCCGATTTTTCTGACCTAAGCCAAAGCATTACCTACTCGCATTTCTCGCATAAGGTGTTCTCGGACTTCCATAAGGAAAGGTTTGCTGCGATCATCTCGACGGGCTGTCTACGGAAAGAAACTCGATGGAAAGGAGTGCGATGGAAACGTGTCCCCGTTCTTGCTCGAGGTTCGAATCTATTTTGATTCATCGGAATCGGGAGGGGGGGTAAAGACCAGATTTCCGTTCGACTCCATAGATGTCGAAAAATAATTATCGGAGCGTTAGGTAATCGATGGAGCGTTGCATAATGGTTGGACGAGTCCGTGGAAACTTGTTGCTTTTCCTTATGTGGGTCGACTACCCCTCCTGAACTCGACGGTATCGGACCGATCGAGTAAAGCACTCGAGAACGGTATCGATACGATCTTTATTTAATTGGATGCATTCGTTGACTCCGGGATCGACGAGCGGAGTGAAGTTTTACGGGGGGAAGGAAGGAAACGGGGCACTTCCGCCGATCGGCCGCCTGTTTGATCTTCTCTCCCCGTCAGCCGTCGGCGGACGGGGTGAACGTCGAGACGGCCGCCGAACCGCCGCTGGCGAGATCGAGCCCATCCCCATCGCACGAGTCTCCAGGAGACCCATTCACCGCACCCGTGCTCCCATGTACCCGTACATCCGTGCACCCGCGCACCCTCACAACATCGAGATAGACGTTCGAGTCACGCGGCTGTAATATCTTCGCGGCGAGAATTTGCTGCGTCGACTGTCAAAAGTCCATTCGTCTTCTCGTGTGTACTAAAATAAATGAAGAATCAAGCGTTTCCACGAGTTCAGCAACTCTGTCAGAACTAATCGAACTCCACTTTTCGTCTTCCGAATCAGTTGCGTTCTTCCGTGAGGAGCCCAAGGACTCGCATCCCAGAGACGGATAGCTTTTTTTCTGCACAAAGGAAACAGTTGATAAGGCCTGGTCGCCGGTGATGGTGACACGGATGAGTCCCATTCGGCACAGTAACATTGTGTCAACATTGAGCAAGGGATGATTCTTCAGCTTTACAATGTTGCTTCAATGTTGTGCAAAAGGTTGGCTCGATATTGAAACAATGTTGAAATGAAACACAGTTCAACATTGAAAATACGTTGCGCCAGCGTTGTATTGACAACGTTAGGGCACTACAGTATCTCCTCCATTTCCCGAGTCTGAACGAGCGCCAATATCGATTATGTGTCAAGAATGCATGCAAATTAGATTGATGATAGTACTCTGTTAGGTACTGTCATCTCACGGAGGAATCCCTCCGAAGGGCCCAAGGAAGGATCCCAGGTGGTATGATGGTATTCGATTGAGTACCAAGATCCTGAAGAAGTCCAACTCAGATTGTATTTCCTTTACTGGATCAGAATTCGAGTTGAGTACTTAGATGACGCAACCCTTTCTGTCCGCCAGAGGAACTACTCGTCTAGCACCACACCCCCTGATTTATCTTATCTTAGAAGAGGAATCAGACACATGTCCGTAGACTAATTATCATGTTCTATCTCCCTCGAAAGAGATACAAGACCCTGAAACGGAGACTCAAGAAATTTGAGCATGTCTCCTCAGACTTCCTGGCCAGTAGTATCAATACTTCTAGAGCCAGAGTCTCCTTCTGCCGGGTTACCTCCTTAACCCTTTCAGACCTGACTTAAGGCAGCTTTCGGAATGATATGCTTTTTTTGCATTTTTGAGCTCTTTTGGTATTGTAATTTAAACTTTTATGTTATGTATTGTAATTTAAACTTTTTATATATCGTTTTTATATTTGGTATAAATTTTCCATATCATACCATATATTGTATAATTAACATTTAATTAAATAACTGAAGATTACTAAACTGACGGGTGAAAAAAGGCCACCGATGGAATTGAGCCATGCATAATTGCGCCCATTGTAGTGTAATTTGGGGTGCAAAGTCACGAGAATTATAAAAGAAATTACCATAGCATAGACACAATGAAAATGCAATGTCCATTGGAATGGACGCCAGGTCTAAAAGGGTTAAACTATCTAGGAATTCTGAAAAGCTCCCCTTAAGTTGTACGTGGGAAAAAGATCGGATACTGTGTGAAAAATGCATGGTACTGTTTATTTCGGGGCATCAGGGTAAGAATCGCCGAATCGGCGGTTAGGCGCCATCTCGCGTCGATTCGTAGAACCTATTTCCTGCTGATATAATGTGGATTACTCCACGTAGAAGTAACATTGAGAATACGATGAAAAACGAATTTGCTCCTAATAGCCTCTGAACGACTTCCCTAATTCGCCAAATGCTGAAAATACGGTTAATTACGAATAACCATTTCATCGATGTTGATTTTTCGTCGAATTCTCAACTTCAACCAAATCTCAACGTTTCAACCTTTTCTGAATGTTGACACGACGTTGTTGTGCCGAATGGGTATACTCTCAACTCAACTTACTCTCGACTCTTGATCCAATGACTCCCTGCGACTCTCCTCGCGCGGTCTTTTACCGACTCTTACTCCAGGACATGTGTGCTTGTACATCTGTCCAACCTCACTATCAAGATGATTCGTAATAGGTACCTCCTACAGCAGAGTATAAAATTCAGGTTAGGAAAACCAGGGTATTCTATATGGAATGCCTGATTTCATCCTCTGCTGTAGCATATACACTAATCAGAACGAGATCATACACAACTCAGAGGAGAGAAAAAAAACATAGGAAAAGTTGCTTACAAAAGAACAGTTTCCTCCTATGATACCAGACGACAAAGGGTCGAGATATATATTTTCGGATGAATTCTGTCTGGCAGAAATCGGTTCTGGAGACGATCTATCCTCAACTCTAACACACAATATTTCTCTTTCCTCCTTATGTTGACATCATCAGTCTCCAGCATGTCCAGCCGCGACTCACAAGGTGAGTTCGGCTCTCGGGCTTCCAGCGGGATCTCTGAACGTTATCCCTTCGTGACAAGCTTCATTCTGCCCCTTGCAGTCTCTATGAACACCAAATCATTCCAGTAACCATCCTTCTGTCTAGCAGAGTGGGCAAGTGAAACCGGGAGTTAACCTTGCCTCCCCTTTTTAAGGGTTGAGGCAGACATGGTTTTCAGTCGTGAAAATCACGCGTGGAAAGTCTCCCCATGCGCTTTCGCTCCAATGGTGTGTAGGTCAATGATTATATCACATCTTGTGACTTTTCGATCGGAAAGCGGGGACGAGATTCCACTGGGCGAAAGTGGAAATAGTCAGTCACCGCATTCCTACTTTACCATTCCATGCACCCAGTGGTCATGATTTCTTTCCCCTTTTAGGTGTGATATCCGGTTCCCTGAATACCACACGAAACATTAGTTCCGTGTATTCATGCGGGAAAGAACGAATGGGAATCGACATTGGCATTCCATGCCGGTAGGTAAGCGAGCGCAGCCGTCAGACGAGTGCAGCAGTCATCGGCGGTACCATAACATTTTGAGAAATGAACCAATGCCAAGGGGTTGGAAAGTCGAGGACGTCGTGCCGATCTTACAGATGGACGAGAACGATCCTGGGAATTATAGGCCTGAGTCCCACTCGCCTTCCGGGGAAGATGACGGAAATCATCCGAAACGATTTGTTTCGTACCGAGAGAAGTGATCGCTTGACTTCGCCCCGGGGGACTCCGCCCTCGACCTCGCCTTCCGCCAATTTCCCTCTGCTCCCACCCCGAAAACCAGTTCGGTTCGAATCATCGATTCCTCGAATTTCTCGAGTGGAACTCGTTCCGAAGGAATCTCAGGCTATTTTAAGAGGCAGCATACTCGTCCTACCGATAGTCTAGAATTTTACGATTGGGCAAGAGATCGATGGGGAAATGGTATCTCGTCGATATCGTGTATTTTGACACTGTAGAGGCTCTCGATATGATATGATTCCTCACGAGAGATTATGGCTAAACTGGAGGCGCATCGGAATAAAGGTAGAATTGAGTAACTAGATGAGTAAACTGACCTTCGTGGAGAGAACTGAGCAATTGTAAATGAAATGTTGGTGGAAGGAGAGCTAAAAGAAGAGGAAGAAGGTGAGGCATTTGGTGGTCTTGTTCTAGGACCCCCAAGGCGAAGTCAATGGATAGCTTCCGTTTGCTCCTTACAAATCGTTTAGATCGAGGCCTCGCGAGTAAAATCATTAAACATGCCGACGACATGAATATAGGTTTCTCAATCTCTGGGAAAGAGGACGGGGTGAGAACCGAGGGGGAATGACAGCTTTGCCATGAGTCAAATAAAAAATGACTCAACGAGTTCATATTTTTACGAACGTAAATATACGATTCATGGCACAGATCATGAGAACGATAGGTCGTTTCCGAATGCGTTCGGCAAGGAAGACTGGAAGAGAAAACTGGGATTTAGGCATGATATGAGACGAGGAGCTGAAATTCTCAGAGCACTAGCAGGATACCTGAAGCTAGAATAAAGGAATTTTAGGCACGATCCGATATTCCATTGCCGATGAGAGCGGCGTTTTGGTGCAATCGGACCGTGGGCACTGCAAAGAAGTTTTAGAGCAGAGGTTCATCCAAGCATGCATACATTTTATTAATCCATGATGTGAGCGTGGTAGGTCGTTACGACTCGAATGGTAACAGCAAGACGAAGGGGAACCGGTTGGAATTGCGTAAGCCTCAAGCGAGACTATAGTTGTTCGATGCAGGTTAAATGAGTTCTTGTCTGTTTGTGAATGCGTGGGAAGCTTTATGTGAGGATTTAGTCCCCCCTCTCGATACCACCCTAGCATTCAGAAGTGGCTCGATGCATTCATGGACAGAAAAAAAGGTATCAATTTCGCAATAAGGAACTGGACAATAGAATTCACTCTCCCGACAAAAATATTCATCTGCAGAGACGTAGACCCATCTCGAACGAATATTCGGCCTCGTCTCGGAATTTGAATGTGGGCATTCCTGCCCGTCGACGTCCCACGTCCCACGTCCCATCCGTCTCTCTCTCGGTGCATTCTACCTTTTTGTTTTTTTTTTTCGTTTCTTGCACGAGACGATTGTTGGAATGCGTGGATGTGGAGACTTGCCGGCTGCGTCCTGCAGCCATGGGACGCGAGGCTTTGCGAGGCGAACTCCAATCGTTCACCTTGTCATCACCAGGAACTCGTATGGAGGAAGAGATTCTCAGACCGAGTGAGGCAGCGATTTCACAATGGAACCCAAGTACCCCATGAACTTCCCAGCGTGTGTCCTTTGCCTTTCTACCTTCCTTCTTCTCATCTCCCGGTGCGAGTCAGCCATGTAGAGAGGGAATGCGACGAAGAAAAATAAGCCGGGCAAGCCCAGTTTAGTACCGGGCCTCCTTTCATCGACTGTCGGGAACAGCCGGAGGATGTGGTATGTAAGTTGAGAGTCGAGTAGATGGCGCATTGCTGTCACTTGTGCTTGTAATCCTGTCCACGCTGGCACGTGCTGCATCTCTCACCCTTACTCAAAAATGGGTCCGTCAGATATGAGAGCTGGGGGGAAGCAGGTAACTCTGGTTAGAGACCTGACACTGATCCAGGCCAGGCGTAACGCATACGCGTAGGATAAGAATCCTGAAGTGAGATTCTGAAGAGGCTGACAGTTTGTCATGCCTTCTTCGCAGTAAGAATGTTTCAAAATGAAAAATTTGCGATACAAGTTCTGTTTTTGGCACACGTTTTGGCATAAACGAACTTAGCCTGTTTTAGAACTGTTTTGCCCGTATATCCCGTTTGCCCGTATTTGACTGTGAAGATCGGCATACTGATCTTCACCGGGATCAGATGAAATTTTTAAAATAGTTATCGTCGGACTACAAAGGATGAGACAGACACTCAGACGAGACGGGACTATATGTGATCTCTTTTGAGAAAGGAAGCCCATTAAAAATGAGAAGATGGAAGTTGTGAATGGGAATAACGGGCGATTCAGGGCTTTCGACCATTTCCTCAAGCATGGATAGCTCTATCTCGAAGGTAATTCCCCGAAGGCTCAATCGTTGGAGGGGGAAGCAAGGTACAGTATTTAGGTAAATGTATAAATACGAGGGTGTTTCAATTAGTAAAGACATAAAGCATCATAAAGCTAGTAATTTTTATTCCTTGGTCATGATATTGCGCTTGCTTTTCAACATAATCCTCCTGTACAGAAATGCATTTGTTGCATCTCTCTAATAGATTGCATATGCCTGCGACGTAGAACTCTTTGGGTCGATGCCGTAGCCACGATGGAATGTATTTCTTTCATAGCTTGGTTACCATTGAAGTGGTTGCCTCGTAATGCCTCATTAAGTGATTCAAAAAGATGTTAATCTGACTGGGCGAAGTTGGGGCTACATGGTGGATGTGGAAGAACATCCGAACCAAGCTGTGGCAGTTTCAGCTGTTGAACGGGATGTTTGAGGTCGAGCATTATCCTGTTGCCCATGTCCTTTTCCCGACGTTTCTCCTTCTTCGATACGTTTCTACGGTTCATGCCGTTGTCTCCATACTGTATCGACATTCTTGTGTATATTTCACGAATTTGCACCCCCATCTGACCACAAAAAAAAAGAATTACTGCGCGTCGTTCCTCCAGTGTCCAGTTTGCGAGCGGTGCCGCCATATTTAAACCCCAACTAGTGCTGTTCTATCAATATGTTGGACGCATGCGGATTCCTTAAGCCAGTGGTGCACAACCTTTTCCCCATAGAGGGTCAAAATTGAGATTTCGGCTCATATTCGAGGGGTTATGAGGGTCGCAAGTCCACGAACCTAAGCCGAAATAGACCGCATATAAATACGGATCTTTTGAGACCGGAGGCATCCAAGGGGCCACAAAAAAGGTCTCCGGGTTGTACATCACTGCCTTAAACTTTCAAAATGCGCCGCTACAAATTGCACTTTCTGTAAAAGAAGACGGTCATAATAAAATATATTAGAGACAGAATTAATTAAAGTGTCTTAACTTATTGAAACGACCTCGTATAATCTTGGGTGAAAAGGTGCGTTCCACTGCCTCTCGCGATTTGGCC
This sequence comes from Darwinula stevensoni, assembly GCA_905338385.1. NCBI lineage: Eukaryota > Metazoa > Arthropoda > Ostracoda > Podocopida > Darwinulidae > Darwinula > Darwinula stevensoni. The sequence goes on from CAJPEV010002748.1 coordinate 14,506, forward strand.
AAGAGGCTCCACCCTTTTCCTTGCAAGTCTCGTATTTAGCTGCGGTGACAAATGCGAGCGAGTGCGTTTCCCATCCATGGGAAGCTTTTAATATCGATATTTGAGGACAATATGAGACAAAAGTGGATTCTCTTGCGTTGTTGTCAGGATATCATTTTACCTGGGGCGCGTGGAGACTCCTCGCTCGCACCGTCGACGGCCTTCCCCCTTCGCGTGAGGATATCGTCTTCCCATTCCATAATGGAACACCTGAATCGTGGAGCGATCGTCGGAGACATTCTCCACGGATTCACTTCCGATGTGCGTCTCTCCGCGCAATCCTTTCAAAGACCATCCGTCGAGACACGATCAATGGCACCATCGTCCATCGTCTCCGATAACAAAGAGGATGGTGCTCCACGGAATCGACCGCAGCGTGCTAGTGGCAATGATACCGAAATCTCCGAAGGGCAAATCGACTAAGTGGATGTCAAGTTTATCTTGCCACCTTTCACTCCCCTCCGATACTCCACCCTTTTCCTATGCAATATCCATTTCACTGGTATGAGTCATCTCTCACGGTCTCGCTATCGGTCACGCGATCGGGTCGCAGCCGACAAGTATTTAGCCGAGCGCCGCACCGTACAAGGGTTGCGGCCGGTATGCTACTCGGCGAAAGGTCTAAGGTACGTGGAAGAAGCACATCTATATTGCACGAATGAGCGGGTCTCCACCTGTGCGCCTTTGCACCCACGGGTGCAGCAAGAGGCTAACAAGGTGCCGCGGGTGTGACCAGCTTTCGTTGGCCTAAGTAGGGCAAGAAGGGCAGGAGGCTTCAATGCCCCTTTGGTGGCGTAATCGAGGGTCACCTCATGGAGTGAGCACCAAACCTCTTCTGAAGAACCGCTTTCAAAGTACAATACTTCTCACTTCAGCCTACTCTCTCAATAAATAATTGACTACTCCAGGAACACAACTTTTTTGAAGAGTGTACCTCTGAAGAAAGAATACCAAAATGAATGCTGTTGCTACAATGAAGATCCTGATCGCATATGTATGTTTGCCTTCTCTTTCTCTGCATACTAAAAAAAGAAGCTAAAATCCCATCAAGGCATTGCAAATGATCTACCTTGTATCACTTCATATATTGAGCCGTAAGTTTATCTTTGCTTTTTTGTGGAACCGGATGCGGGCACAGGTATCGCATGAAAATCAAGAGTTTTCTTGAAATGATCGTCTTGTCAAGTGACAGTTGAAAATAGCCTTTTATGAATTCAAAGGTCCTGGTTTTCTTAAATTTTTCTTGTTTGGCCAATATATTATTGCTTGGAGGTTCGCGAATTTGCAGGGGTGCTGCTGATATCTCGCTGCCCGAAAAGTGTGCCGCTACAAAGAAAAGGGTAAGAACCGCTGGGATTACTTCTTGTGTTTTTTGGATGCGGCTTGAGGAGGTGCCACTACAACGGGGGATCGCTTATAATAAGCTTATGGAAACTTTACGGAAAAATTGCCGATGATGTGTGAGTTCGGCGGTATATTAAGGATTCACTGAAATTTCTAAATCCACTTCTTAAGCTGCTCTGTTGTTTCTTTTTATGTCGTCCCACACGCTCATTATAAGTAAGGCTGTTTGAAAGCCTTTTTTTAAATCTTTACATTGACTTTTGTATTCGGGCAAATCACGTCGGATTGCAGAAGCTATTTCCTTGATTACTTTAAAATTCTTTAAATATCTTTTAAATCCGGTATCATTTTAAAGATGCAATCGACGTATACTGGAAACCTACTCCTCTTTCCATGAAATCCTCCACGGTCAAAATTAATATCCTCCTGAATCCTATGTCGAGATATCTCTACATTTTGAATATCGGTTCGTGGCTTCATAAAGCGGAACAATAAAAACAGCGAGGCAAATAATGGCTTCAAGACAGCCCATACCCAATTTTCAAGAGGAAAACAACATCGAAAACGATTTTCAAACTGACTTCAGAAAATGCGAAATTGAAATTGAAATTACATTCAAGGCAGCCTGGATTCAGGATGATATGATAAAGAAAAGATGAAAAGGCTTCTGAAAAATTGTCCGAAACCTTCGCTTGCCGTCGACAATTCCGCTTTTGGTCGAGGATTTTCAATCTAGAGATTCCCTGGATATTCAGAGATCTCTGAGGACCCGAGAAGGCACCTTTGGCAAATTCAAGCTCGACTTCATTGTTTTCTGCCTCCTCTCTCTGGCTGCCGGCAAGTTTTCGTTCCTGAGTTCCGCGGGAGAGAGTGAAGGCTCTCGAGGCTGCCTTAGAGAGCCAGGAAGGTACTTTGGGAGTTGTAAACAATGCTTTATTATTTTCCTCCCGTTTGGAAATGAGGCGACTGCAAAAGTCTTCCAACACACTCCCTGGTTTCTCCTCCCTGTGTTGATACAACAGGGACGCGTGGGCCCCGACCAGGTCTTCGGAATCCCATCGAATCCCAATATAACAATTTTCAGAGTGAAAAATCTGCTGAATAATATTTTTCTCTTTGTCAGTATGACGTAGCATGCACTTTCATTCTACTTTAGGAAGAAAACATTCAGTTTTAGGTCTCCTGCTCTAATTTGATTAGGTCGACAACACAAGAACTTTCATCTCAGTCTATGGCTCAAAAAATTATCGGCTCAGATCTCGATTTCTGGTCTCATATCATCTCCTATCGCTGATCCTCTTCTGATCCATTTCAAATATATGCGTGATTTGTTCGTAACTCTACTCGGCAGTTCTCCTTTACGACATGCAATATGATCGAAATCGAACGGGAATCGGAGTCGCAAGTAGCCAGAGGCAGGGCTGCCAGAGAGCTGGGTACAGATTGTTAACTGGACAAGGATATGCAGGCGATGGAGTGCGTCGTAAAGCAAGCCTCAACTTCATATAGCGCTTTATTTCATTGCGATCGTATAGAAATATACAGGGAACGTTACAGGCAAAATGCACGGACAAACGGCCGCAAAAAAAAACGTAAACCTGTTAACCAACAGACAAAAGATAGAACGGTATGAAAGATGAGATGACATCACAGCATGGGTAATATTCATGCGATCATTCATTCCATGCTGATGATAAGCAGACAGATGAGTCGCTTTCTGGTGCCTTCACCGAAACGGTTTCACAAAGATAGTCCATGGACGGAAAACGAAACGGCTATTTTTAGATAAACGTATGACCTCGTTTTCGTCTTACGGAAGTTATGACGGTGGCTCATTCGTGAAATGATGTGAGTTGTCCTTTGATTTTTTCTCCTCTTCTTTTCTCGATGGGATTAATTAAATTGGCGGCTTTCTCATTTCTTCCCTTCGAGGTCACGAATTCGACTCGTCAGACAGACCCAACTCTCGTTTTCGTAGCAGCCGAGTCTCGATCATAAAGTTCGTTCAATAGTCGTTAAATTCTGGGCCACTCTGTTGAGATCCGAAATCTTGCGTGAACTGGAACTGGGGAGAGACGGAAGGGACTCTATTTCCTTCCGGGCGTCTTCTCCGGGAATCCGTCGGTAGCGGATCCACGAAGCCATCTCGGTCCTTGTCCTCGGAGAAGCCATCGAGTTCGTAGTCGCTGCTTTCCTCGTCGTCACTGGGTCTCGGCCGGGACGGAGCGAAGGCTTGTTGCTCCCGTCGGGAGTTCCCGTTCTCTCCGGGTCTGGAGGGCCGCGTCTGCTGTCCGCCGAACGTCTGGATCGGAACCGACTGTCGGAGCGGTACGGATCGGGGGTTCTCGAACTGTCGTCGGAATTGAAGCGGGACGGACCCCGGTCGCGGTTGGAATGGGATCGGTATCCCCTGAGGCTGGAACGATTGCGGATCGAGGTTTCCGTTCTGAGAGAGGAGCTGTTGCAACAAGACGCCTCGACTGGGATCGAAGATCGGGGTCTGTTGCAGTTCCCGCGAACCGTCGCGCTGCCCCGGACGACCTTGGATGACCGGACTCCGAAGATTGTTCGCGCGGAACAGCTGTTGCGGCAGAACGAATCCTCCGAGGAAGCCAGGTCCATCCGGTTCCCGGATCGGTACGGCTCGGAGTTCGTCCAAGTTGGGTCTAGCGGACCTCGACGGAAGGAATTCGGGTCTCGACGGTCGAGATTGAAAGTTCTGCCTGGCGAAGTTCCTGTCGGGTCGCGGAGGTGGGAGCGGGAAGCCTCCCAGCGCTGGATTTCCGCGGAATCCACCGACGGGACTCGGTCGAGGCTGGAATCCGCCGACGAACGGTGACTCTCCGGTGCCGTCGTAGTCATCGTAATCGTAGTCGAATGAGTTCTGTTGAGGTGATGGTGGTGACGGTGGTGATGCAGGCCTTTTGAGTCCCTGGAATACAGTGCAATTCATTTCGCATCAGTTTCATCAGTTGAGACATGTCAATCAAACCAGTTTGAAACCAATTTATAAATGTGACAGCCTATTGATACATTCGTGAGGCGCCGAGGGGAAACAGCATGCGTGGTGGTGGTGGAGCATGAGATTCCTTGCACGCTTACGAACGTTTAAATGCAAACGGAAGCGAGAACAGTGACCATGAAGCAATTCGTGATAGCAAGGGTCACAAAGAATCTGCACATCGGCTTTTCAGCAGTCTGCTTGCGAATTTGATTGGGGTTGTCTTCAACATCTCTTAGCTTCTTACATCGAGTGTCCCGGTGGGAAAAACAAAGAGTGAGTTTATCGTTTTTTTGTCAGCTTCTCAGATGGAGCTGGGATAGGGGCGAAAAACTTGTTCATATGCAACCGGTTGGGTCAAGAAAATCCGATGAATTGTGCTGCATACGCAGTACCATTCGACTTGTTGACACATTCGCAATCCACTTTTTCCTGAGAAAAAGAAATATCGCTTACCAGGAGTGAAAGAAACTAGAATGGAAGAGAAAGAGAGGGAGAGAAAAAGAGGGAGAGAGAGAGAGAAGGAAATCGAGGAGAGAATTTCCTTATTGCTCGGCCTTGAAATGAGAGAAGCCCGTAATGTGATACGTTAATCATTTCCCGAATTTTTGCGAGTCGGAGCTCCCAGAGTGCAAGGCCATTGCTCGTCACGTACCGGTCAGTTACTCGCTATTCTTACGCCATACACCCTTCATTTAGTGCCCACTTTGTTTCGGGAAGACGCCGGTCTGGGTGTCGGCGTGGGGAGGAAGACACATAGGTCAAGGAATCCGAATCGTTTTACGAGAATGAATGATTTGGGGACCTTCTGCGGACGTGGCCTCGACGATTCCTTCTGGATCTCATCCCGACGAGGCGGTCGAGGACCGGCAGGAGGAGGACTGGGGTTGGGGTTCTCCGGGATGAAATTCCCCTTGGCCTCGAAGCCGGTCCCGTTCCCGGCCGCATATTCCACGACCTTCAATTCTTGGTTCTCGTCGATGAAGCCGTACTTGCCCTTGACGTTTCCCAGGCTGTCCCGGGTTTCCAGCTTGAAGGTTCCGTCCTCGCTCTCGAAGCCGTAGGTGTAAGAGCCGTCGTTGTTCACCTGGTTCACGTAGCGCTTGATTCCCACGGGTGGGACTTTCTTCTCTGCCTCTTCCGCCGATCTCTGGCCGCAGGCCGTCACGGCCAACAACTGTTAACGAGAAAATAAGAGCGTTACTCTCTTCCGTGGTGCGATCCAGGGAAAGGGTGGGAGACGTCATCGAGGGAACCGAGCGATACGTAGCCAGGAAAATTCGAACTCGTGGTTTCCTGGAGACGAAATCAAAACAAAGAATACACCGACAGAGGAGTGCACATTTTTTCACTCCTTTTCCATCCTTTATGCGTAAGATGCATCACCATCTTTGGATACCGTTTTTCCTCTTGCCGAAACAGAAAGTATTTTCTTCGTCTCCTGCGGTCCTGCATTCCGCAAACGCACCGCGATGGATTCGCAATTCTTCCAGTCCGGAGATTCCAAGAAATCGAGAAGAGTGGTGGAATAAAGAAAGGGAAAGTGTCGCCGTGTCCTGGTTCCGACTCACCGATCTTTTTTTTCATTGTTTCTGTGCAATTGACTTCCTGAATCCCCCCCGATCATTTCACCCCATCGTGCACGACGGATCCGAGAATACCGTGATCCTTGCTTCCTGTACCCGAACGACGGAATGGAAAGCAACCGCTCCCATCCAGATCAAAGGTCTGCGAATCGGTGCCTTCAAGGACACAGCTTCAAGGATCTTTCCTCCGAGAAAATAACAGTGCACGTCATAGGATTTCTGCCACAGTGCACGAGGGGTGTGGAATACCGGAAGGGTCTATTTTTGCCCCGAAGGGATGAAACTTTACCGAGGGCCGGCGTGAGGAAATAAGGACTTTATGAAATCTTCGCATTCCTCGATAGTCCTTGACCTTTTTGCGGGTCCTTTCATTTTTATTTTATCAAGGTCAAACCGCAGACTTTCCCTTTTGAGATGAGGAGAAAGAAAATCACGACTGCATTGAGAGAGAGAGAGAGAGATCCTATCTCGTCGTTACGAAATTGCCAGCGATGAAACTTAGGTTGTTTATTCGTGTTTCTCCTTTCAGTCTCCTTTCGGTCTCCCTGTCTCCCCTCGGGGCTCATCGAGGAACTCCACCCAGCTCTGATTACCGGGTAACGAGAACCCTAAATGTTATTTCCACATCGTGCAGGAGAAGCATAACGTTCCAAACGGTATCAACCTATGAGCCTGCAAGCGAAATTTTCTAGGTTCTCTTTGGGTTTCTTTGAGGCTTTCCTTTCATTAGAATACAAATTCCTTAGCCTCAATTGCGATCCGAGTGTTCAGTGCGTGGTAATCTGGGATCTATAGCCAACGCCATTGCAACAGATAAAAAAAAAAGATGGAAAGAGATTTCGAGGTTTACATAGATTAATCCACTTAACATAAAAATTATGTTATTTCTTAATTGATTCGATCGGAAATATAACTTTATTTAATTACTCTTGCTGCGAGAACATTCACAAGGACTCAAGACTTGAAATACTTGAGCAGGAATGCCGATCTCGATGCGATGACTGCAATGTTCACGAAGAATCTTTATCTGGGTGGTGAAAATTTACCGGATGCTTTCACTCTAAAGTCCTATTTACCCGCCTGAAAAGCAACGCGGAACATTTTCTGTCGGCACGATGCGAGAGAATAGATTTGTGAATCCAGAGCTATGCGAGGATCCAGAGAACCATAGGCACAGAGTGGTGCGTCCATGGATGCGACTTGCAATGCCTCTCACATTTCGCGAAACCTATCTTGTTGAGTTTGATGAGAAGCCGGAGGAACCCGTACGCGAGGCGAGAAACCAGTATAATCTCATTCCCGTCAGGAATAGGAGAGTCAAAGGTAAAAATTCGGAGACCGTCCTAGACAAATCGTGGCATCCGACAATCATACCGGAAATATATAGAAAAGCCTTATTTCAGAAATACACATCTGTCTTTTTGCACGATGAGGAAGGCAAGAAGTTGTGACATGAGGAAGGCAAGAAGTTGTGGAAGAGACATCCATAATGACTGAATCCCTCATCTCGCCGCCATAATGTTGCCCCTTTGGCATTTAAAACTTATTATCCTATTGTATTTTATGGCAAGAAATTGTACGAAAAGTATTTGCGGAAACTATGTTGTCGAGCCTCCGACTTGAGAATGGGTCATCCTTTCGTGTCAATCTTCGTCTTTTCTCACGTTCACTGTGTTTTTATACATCATATTTCGTGTAGAAATCATTAACTTGTATCTATCGTATATACATAATTTGATCGATTTGGCTCACTCGATGACCGCTTTCTAGGTGGTCTGTAAAGGTCATAACCCACAATGTTATTTGATTATACGTTGGTAATGAAGTGATGGATGAGAAGGCACAAGGACGTTGGAATCACAGCTCTCGAGGAATAATTCCTGGGGATTGTGTTCAGCGAGAGAAATATTCACGGAGAGAATTGTATTGCATAAACATGGGGATGAGAGTGCCAAGCTCACCTTCCAGCTCTTATTCATTCTGCATGAATGTACGCAAATGGGGGGAAAAACGGTCCGAAACGGTACAAAAATATGTACGTCAAAAATAAAGAAATCTCCGGTGACCTCGCAAGTTCGCTACATTCCCGAAGTCTCCCCTTCTCGACCCGGTCGACTCAAGGTTGCACATGCTCATGCACATGCGACAATGCTCCCCCCGAGTCCTTGCGAAACCTCCGGTGACCGAATTATAAATCCCAATTTTATCGCGTGCTTTTATATTGCCTCGAACAAATTCAGCCGCGAAATTTTCCAAACGCAAAATTGAATAATTCCATGTTCATTTTAAACTTTGATACTGAGAAAATGCTGCTTTTTTGGGACCACTGCAAAACGTGCTTCATTAGGAAACCAGAAAGCTTGAACCTCTTTATTTCTGTCTTACTTCTCATACCTGTGGGTCTCCCGAAAATTCCTCTTTTTTTGTGCTGCTCATGTTAGCCACTAGAATTCCTTTTCATACTTCCTATTTGCTAAGCTGACGCACAGTTTTTAAAAGGTCAGCTGGCACAATCCTTTATTTTCCAACTAAGTCGGAGAATTTTCACGCATTAACGCATAAAAAAACTCTCCACCCCCTCAAATGGGTTCCACGGAACGGTTCCATATTAAGCGCGCATTTGCGGCTACTTCTTTTACCTGCATTTCCAGCATCTCGGTTTTTTTTTCTCTTCAACAGCTACTTTTTAATATTTAATTTGTGCAAAAATGATTCATTTTCATGCATTAAAAAAAGTACCGATATACGTCGATCCTTTGAAACTTGTTGGAATTTTGCTGCAAAAGAACTAAAGTCAGTAGTTTATGATACGTAAATAATAAAATGATTAAAAATAAATAGAGTGTTTGACTATAAAGATGCTAGATATAGTACTAGTCTAAAAAAAATGAAGTTCCGAATAAGTGTATTTAAAGCTTGAGCTGAATTTAAGTAAGATTGGTACATGCTACAACTAATATTTATTCCATTCATTCGATGAACTAATTGGATCACAAAAGTGTCCAACTCCTCGAGACAAAAATTAACACTACTTTCGAGGTGTCTTGAGCATGAAACCTATTGGGGTAATCCCGAAAATTCAAGTCAAATTTCAAGAAAGAAGGATTGGTAAAAAAAACTTAGATTATCGGAAAGGCTCAGGGAAAGACTTTTGCCACCAGATCATACGGGGGGGGGGGGTTTCTTTACCGCATTTTTATGCAAAACCTATCTTTCGATGGAATTAGGTGTAGACCTAACGATATTCGGAATACAAGCAAATTTGGAGGCCATGGTTTCGCATCGGATCTTTTGCTGTGCACTCTTGACATGTGGCATCAAACCTTCAGGGAATCCAGTACTTTGCAATGAAAACACGAGAGGAGACTCACGAGAAGCGGAAAGGCCCAAGTTTGCATGGCGATGATGGAGGCGGAGTGCGAGAGAGCGGAGGAGAGTTGGCAACGGAGACCTGGATGGGAGTGCGGACCTCCGTCTCGGCGCTTCGATAAAAAACTCCCCACTCTTCAAGGTCCATTCAGAGTGAAATGAAATGCCCGGCCTTCTCTCCCAGCAGCGCCTTCTTTCTCGAGTTTTTCTTTTCTTCTACAGATACATGCTTCCATTCCATCATGCCCGATGTTCGCCGGTGGCCGGGGAGAGCTGGAGGCATCGCCAAGTGCGAATGGAAGCACTTTCAACACCACTTTAGCTCAAATGTGTTTAAAGGGTGCATGGAACGATCGAAAGAAAATATGCCATCCACGTTGAAAGAGCCACCATCATCAGCATCAAAAGAACTTATTTCGAAATTAGGAAGGAGTCGCAAAGATGCCCACACTCTCTTGTTGGTCTTTCTGTCGAGACACGGGGACGAAAAAGTTTAAATGAAAATGGTGCAGCGCGCATCTGGATTCGCCTGCATCAATCTCTTTCTTCTTTCCTCTTATGAGTGCTTCAGCCGATGAGGCAAGTTGAGGATTCAACTTCTGTCGTTATACAGTCAACCCTCCGTACAGCGCCATATCGAATGAACGCAGTATGTTAGTGGCTACGATATCGAAATCTCCAAAGGCCAAATCGACTAAATGCATGTGAAGCTTGCATTGCCATCCTTAGCCCCCGTCGATACGGCAATGAGTCGCTTCTCAAGATGGCAACAAATATTTAGCAGTGTTTTAATGGTGGATAAGGGTTGCGGCATGTATGCTACTTGGCGCAAAATCGAATTGGATTTATGTGGGAGGGGGGGGGGAAACACGTTTCTACAAATGATGGCGGTGAATGGCGGCTTGCAAGAGTGGCTCTATAACGGGAGTTGGCCTATTGTAAGCTTATGGGGAAGATTTGGCCTCAGGAAAAAGCTGGCGGAAAGCGAGGGTGGCTGTATACCAAGTGAGAGTCCAATAAGCAACAGTACATCCCTGAACGGGGCCGTAATTAAGAGGGGGGGGGGGGCAAGGGGAAGCACCTGCCCCAGAGCACCACCTAATGAAGGAGGCGCCGAGAAGGGAGGTAGGAGAAGCAAGCGGAAAACGAATGAGGCAGAGAAAATTGAAGAAAAAAAATGTGTTGGACAGTGAAAATACTGTATAGTTGTAAAAAGATGAAATGGAGAAATTTCGGTCAATGCACAGTATAAGTTTTACTCTAAAAAGGTACCTCCTACAATGTATGACCCACATGAAAGGTTTGCTATACCCTTAAGGAAATGAAAAAATCAATGCAGGAATAATGAGTTCCCGCAGGCGCAAGAAGAGGCACATTTTGAATAAGAAGACTGGGCCTTGCCATTCACCCAAGTAACACAAGATATTCCAGCAACGTTTAGGAAATGTTGATGAAATTCCAAGTGAAAACATTGAGGCAATGTTTTCTCAATGTTGCACAGCAACTTGCAAAATAGAGCAACATAGGCAACATTTCGAAAACGTTTCATCAACATATTGTGTTACTTGGGATATACGCAGATACCAGTTCAAGGGACGGGAGAACTAACTGACACGATGAATAAAAAAGCCAAGGGTGGGGGGGGGGTTGGGGCGTCATTGACGCCCTGCCCAGGGGCGCCACACGAGGAGAAATATGACGCTGTCCCTGAGATATTCCATATGGATACCACGTAGGACAAATGGCATATCCCATTGATGTCTCCTTGAAATGTCCTGCGGATGTGGATATCCTGGATCATCCAGAGGACATTCCAGAAGGTGAGGAATACTGATGTCCTACACGCCAAATCCCTCACATGTCCATGGGATGTCCGTTGTGGGATGTGGGACGTCAGAATTTGTTAGGGGATCATCCCACATCGATCACCCGACGATGAAGATCTTGGGCAGATCGATGGTAGGTTGCACCTGTCAATATGAATTTCACTCCCTATTTCAAATGTCTCAGTCCTGTTTCGTCATTACAAAGTTCGATTTCGATATGCATAAGAGAAAAATCGATACCATCAGCCCACGTTCAAATTTTTCCGCTTCAAAGAGCAATAAATCTAATTGGAAAAGTTATATTTCGTGCTGTGTTAAATTAGATTTCGGCCATTGAAAGTGATTTTTATTCCTTTCCATCCTTTCACCGAGCTAGCAAACATTCTTGATGTGACAGATGAGATGGGTTTCAGGTGTAAATTCAAGCCCTGTTCAGTTTTGCGTAATTAAAATTGAGAAATTAAAACGATTTCTAAATGATGCCACAGCATGAAGCTGATGGAATTTCTCCCCTGCTACTGTAAGGTTCCGTTTTTGTGGAGTTGGAATTAACGACAGATGGGACTGAAGCTGGATTGATTCCACATAACTCGAGATGGAATATGGCGTCTCTTCTCTTTTAAACTCCTCTCAGATTTTTTCAGATTTTCCTTCTCGCCTGTCTCAAAAATGATGTAAATTAGCCTTGCTAGCCATGATCACTCTTTTGAGCAGGAGTTCCCATATGGTGGGTCGTGACCCATCGAGACTTCGCTGTGAAATGCGATTCAAAAATGTTTGGAAACCTCTGCCTTAGAGGACCCCATAGGCTGTGCCCACGTGGACCGCTTCCTGTACCCTACGGTTGGTGTCAACTTTTCTTCAAAAGAACTGGTCCTGAAATAATTGTGAGGAATGCAACTGGGTCGAGCTGACAAGGCAGGGTCATGCTAAGCGAGGGGAGGGAAAGGAATGGGAACCTCAGCTAAATCCTCTCCTAATCGGGGTTGGAGGAAAGAGAGGAAAAAACTCCATTATCCATTGTTTGCCCAGGCAAAGGACCCGGCCCTGGGTGGGGGGCCCCCATCCTCACCCCATCCCCACCCCATCCCCACCCCTACCCCCCTCCCTACCCTCATCCCCACCCCCATCCCCACCTTCCACCTCAACCTAGGTTAACTTGGTGCGCACATGTCCAGGCCTGTTCCTGCTGGGTTTCGTTTGCTTGTGCGGTTCTGGTATCGCGATACGACGGTGGCTCTTGCAGCTGCAAATCCAGTCAAATCCAGCGATAGTTATATTATTTTTAAAACGTTTACTTTTCTTACTTTTCTTCCGCTTCTTTTAAGGTTTGAAGGTGAAGCCGTCTTCGCTGAAAATCGAGTGAAATGTTCTTCGCTTACTCGCTATAGTCTATGTATGTCCTGTGTCGGTTCCGGAAGCAATATCTGAGTTATATCAGAAATCACTCACCAAAATCGATCCACAAACATGGAAGCATCTCTAAGAATGTGAATGGAGCATCGAAAAGCAGCAGACGTAAACGATTTTTCCTTGCCGAACAGACAGTTTTAAAATTTTCCTCTATCCGCAGGACAAAATAGGACTGCTACTCACAGAACAGAACTTACGAGTTCCACTAGTAATACATTCTTACTAGGAAGAACTCAAATGCAAGAAATAGGAAACGGAGGGTAAAAAGATGTATATGGCTGTATGTTGGTATATCCAATCGTTTTACAGTGGATTTGTATTGTATTAACACATTCACTGCCAGGCATTTAAATGGCTCAAGCCGTCATTGGCGCTGGGAGAACGACTATACGAAAACTACTATCGCCGTGATTGGCAGCGAATGTGTTAACACGACGAGTCTTGAAATAGGCCTCGTACTCCTCTACGAACTTTTTGCACCGAGTCGATCCAAAAACGTACGAAGGCACTTGGAATGCATTGAACGTGAACGAACTCGACAAAGCGAGGACTAGAATTCTGCCATCATTGTCTCTTGGACCTGGATTTGTAATTGTGTGATTCGAAACTCCTTCAGGCAGAACTTGAAAGAGGTAAGAAGGGTGGAACGTATCCCCAAACAGCGCCCTCTTTAAATGCACCGTCAAGGTTTCAGCAACACAGAGACGCAAAATCTGAAAGAAGGGAGAGGACTTCACGCGCAGCACCTTCCCCATTTCAGTTTATGATCCGTGAACGCTGTATTTTCTCTTTACAATGCCTCCTTTTGCAAATTTTTTTCTTCCGGTCTTGTCGATAAATTTACGACGAGCTTTTCCGTGAGCTTAGATCGTTTAAACCCGTATCTCCATTTGATGTGTTTTGAATGCATTCACCGGACGCTCGTCACGGTGTTTCCCGTCGCATTTCCCCCGGAAGCGAGAGGAGGTGGAGCGGGGGCTGCCGTTCCCGTGTTGCACGATGCAGATCGGATGAGGACCTTCGAGGGACTCCGCAGCAGGACTCGGACCGTGAAAATCATGGCTCCACTTTCTCTTCTCAGGCAGAAAGAAAGAAAGAACATCATTACTTTCGTATCGGTGAGGGAGAGAGAGGGACGGAGAAATGTACCAGGCGGTAGTCAGGGGTATTGGAGTGCCCAGGACGACAGACTAAAATTCAAGAAAATATACCCCTGAGCATTCACCTGTGTCCTATAAGTATGAAGTTGAAACTTCAAATACAGGCGATCACCGATTGATAGGAAAAATACGAGGGGCGAATAGCGATGACCTTGACGTCTCAAGCGCATGATAAAGCTTAAGAATCACTTTTTATAAGTTGAACAAACCAACATCAGACAACCAATTCAGAAGCGGAAAGTGTTGCCAGTCCAATTTGTTCCTTGAAGTTAATAATACAATACCTTGGGAACTAATTTTTGAGCATCCGCATCCGAGAACCTAGGGTGCAGGACACATTTTTATGTGCAGTTGTAACAAATATGTGCTGTTCTGAATTGGGCAAGAAATAAATTTTGAAACAAAAATTTGACTTTAATCCTATGCGTCATAGAGGTGCTTTGAAACACAATAGTTTTGTGTGTTTGCCGTGCAGTGGACGGCACCGCCGCCCCTTCAGTGCATCGCAACATCACTGGGGCTGTCCAGGCTGCTCGCCGACAACGAGCTGCATCTTAATGTTGATTCGACTGTTTTTGAGGGAAGTTGCATTGCTAAAGCAAAGGAAACCAAAAATAGACATTTTCAATAATTTTGTGAAAGCAGAAGGCGTGAACCTGAAGGAAAAAAAAAATACTGTGCTGTTATTTTGATTGTCTTATCGACATGGGGCAACTTTTCAGGTTTTTTATTACGTCTTGGTTGGTAACAGGACGAATTTTCAGTGGTGTATTTGAGAACACTTCTCTGACTGAAGGCTACCAAAAGCTGCTCAGAAGCCATGAGGCGATGTTGACACTTCTTGAAGATTCTCACGACAGTTTCAAGCTCATGCATGTCTATAACTATATTATTTGACAACAGTCGACAATTTTTTTTTTGGCGGGTTAGAGGCCTTCTGTCTTTATGTCTTTATCTATCTGTCTTTATGTACAGTATGCATGGAAAGTCACTACATGTTTTGAAATTTTAATGGCTTTTGTCCTTTTTGGAGTAACGCAAAACTTTCTTTTGAAACCAAAACCATTGGGCGTTTGTGTGAAAAGAAAGAGAGTTCAATGGGGTTTCATGAAATCATTTATTTTTTTGTTTGCAGTAACCCTCCATGGTGCCAAAATTGAACCTATCTTCAACACGGTGCGCAAATAGTTGTATGGTATGAATTGTGGAGGCAGAGAAGATGGGAAGTTGCATCCAAAGCATTCTCCTTCCGCCACAACCTCAGTCTAGACCATAACGAAGGGCTACGGTATGAGATGTGGAGGTCCTCCCTCGAGGTCCAGAGGTGGTGGCGGAAGAAGAATGCTTTGGATGCAACTGCCGAGCAGCTATTTGCGCACGGTTTCGAATAATAAAAAAAAACGGTTCACCATAGAGGGTTACTGCAAGCAAACAAAGCAATAATGTTATAAAACCCATTGAATTCTCTTTCCTTAGAACCATTACATTGTTCGAATCCAAAATTTACAAAATGTATTACAAAATTAATGCGTACAAATATGAAATTAAAATGCATGTAGTCAATCTGTGCTTCAACTGCAATCAGAACTGCTTTCAGCAGTTTCCTTTGAAGTAGACTTGCTTTTTCCCGTGTTTTTGAAGCAAAATACACAGGTTTACTTCTGAACATACGTGGAGTGTTTTCTTCTTGTTTTTTTTTTTAATATGCCCTTTCAGTCACAGAGGCGTTTAGAAGCCTGGTTCAACCAGTAACGGGCATGCAAAAGTCTTGGAAAAAAAATTCAGGCGTTCCTTGGCAACATTTAGGACATGTGAAACCTAAAACCGCTGTTAAAAATTGCAAAAAGTAATTCAGTGACGCATAGGGTTAAAATGGCGCCAAATCTAATTTTTCTTCCAAAATTTTCTCTTGAGGGGGGGGGGGGACGTTCAGCATTGTACCAACCACTCCTACATTGGAGTTATAATCATTTGTGCAGGTTTGATTTTTTCTTACAATATGCCCTGCTAAGAAAAAGGAGTCAACAACCTCTAGACGGCACTGACCAAAAAAACGTTTCATATGGCGCGAAAGAGCTGGATTTACAAATATCCCTGGCACCTAGGGGTAGCTCGCCTAATGGGGCTCTTCCAGTTGGATATTATCCGCAAATCAATTATCTTTGCTACCCTATAGCTTCTAGCTGAGCCAAAATGAAAATGTAAGGGCGATACTAAAAGGAAGCTTTCACTAAAGAGAACACATTCGTAATAGTATTTTTTAGGTATTCATCAGCACATAATAGTGACTCCGTCACGAAGAAGTGATGATTCATCTCCAGAATGTATCATTTGGTGACTCAAGTAATTTACATAATCGAATTCTTATAACCTGCACCGAATGATTTCGCCACCAGAATTAATGAATTTAACTTCGAACTCTCCATTAGCGTTTTCACCAGATGCCAAGAAACGACCACTAAACTTTATTGATTTTGCACTAAATAATCACATTTCACGTATCACAAGAAACGAAGCGATTTCTCATTTAGCAGGCCGGCGGGCGGGGCAGAGGTAACCAACCCTCTTCGGTCTTCCTCTCTTTCTTTTCTGTCCGATTGGAAAAGATGAAGCATCGAATAGAACTTGTGACCTCCCGGGTGTGGATTCGCATTTCCAGCGAATTGCTTGCAAATGCCTGCCTTCATCCAAACGGGGCATGTGCATTCTAAATGCAGAGCTCTGACGACCAAGAGGGAACGTCTTGCGCTCTTCAAGTCGTCCCAATGTTCAAGTTGCCGGTTATATACTCTTGTGCACATTTCCAAACATCAAACCTCAAAGTCGCTAGAAACAGGACTCCGTGTGCATATCAATATGCACACAGTATCCCAGTTTCTAATATTCTGTGCAAATTAATATCCACAGTACAGCAGAAACTGTAATATAGTGCCGAACTGAACTCAGGTAAATTTTCACAGGCACAAGATCAGTCACACATGTCCTCCCCAGAAGCCCTAATCTATCTCGGAAGCAAGCAATCTTATAATTCGATATTGCCATCATAGGTCTAACCAGAAGTGAAACAAAGCCCATTTCTTGATACAATGTAATTTACGAAAAATTCATTAAGTCCATGATGAAAACGTATCATGTTTTGTGTAGGCCCATGCAGATTTAGTGACTGCAGTACCTACGATGATGCAATCATCATTGTATTTGGTGCAATAAAAAAATAAAAATTTGGTAACTGACCCCAATTTGGTGAAGGTACCTGGTAATTGGTGAAGTCAACATTTTTGTTAACTGGAAAGACTTGGTGACGAGTTCATTCTTATTGGTGGAAGATTAAATATATATAATTTTAAAATATAAAATCTTATTGCAGTCAAAAGTAATGATGCCTGAAATTTTGAACTGAATTTTTTCCTTGTAGGTTCGGCTACTTTATAATAAAAAAATTATTTCATGGCTATGGGGATATATTACGATCCCGATACTAATAAAAATCCATTGGTGAAAGTTGTAGGTCTCGACGAGTACTAAAAGTTTGATTCCAGGAAAAATAACGGTAGGAATTGTACAGGGTAATCTAAAAATACCAAGTAAACTCATGTGTTTATTATAATTTTCGATTCAGTCATTCATTCAAAACTGAATGGATAAATCTGAAGCATAAATAAATAAACATGAGTTTACTAGGAAGTTTTAGATCACCCTATATATACGTACTATGCGCCTGGCAACCGATACAAAGTTTCGTAAAAACGCAGTGTTGCATTTCATTTGAAGACTTGAGAATGTGGCAGATACAGATCAGAGCGTGGCGCTCTGCACGTGAGAAAGCGGGCATCGAGCCCATTTCTCACACCAGACTCCTGGAAAAAAAAAAGAAACTGTATCAAGAGCACCTTTTATATCTCATCCCCGTGAAGTAATTGCTTTGAAAACGAGCAATAATCTTAGATTTGTTTTGATTTACGAGGTCGTGATGGCTGCAAATCACAGGCCTCTTGCCACAGGTCTCATTTAAAAAATACTATGGATACGTTCTCCTTAGTGAAAGCTTTCTTTTGGTACCATTCTCATCTTTGAGACTTGATTGTAGCCGAAAGCTATAAGGATAGCAAAGATAAATAAATTTCTGGAAACTGGCCTATTTGAAGAGCCCCTGTGGGCCAGTTGTTCCAAGGTCCCAAAGATATTTTAATACCTAATTCTTCATTACCGGTACCGAATTACATGTCTTTTCTGCCCTGCGTCATCTAGGGGGTTTTGACCTTTATCTGGAATTTCTAGAATATGGGTGGTAAAAAAATATTTTGCCATAATTCATTTAAAGAAAAGGCAACTTTATCAACTTTTGGATACCGATACGGTCGACCATCATCAAACCGCCAAACTTTCTAAAGAGAGGCTCTAACGGCGGAAGATTCCCGTATGTCTATTCCTAATATGAGGAAAATCTTGAAGGTGGATGAGAGAATTTTTCGAGAGCCACGCTACTTCTATGCCGGTGTTGCTTTGCTTTACTTTCCCCCATGCGTCACGTTGAATGAATCGCCCTTCATGACTCTACCGGAAGGAGTTGAAACTAACAGTTCCCTCATTGTAATATTGTTGTCGCTTCCCTGCTCGGGGAGGAGACACGCTCCTCCAAGCCATTATTTATTAGCTAACTGAAAGGTGTTCGTTCGGTGCCATCAGAGTCCATTCCTCCCCAGTGCCACGTCCTTAAGTCCTTTACTGCATCAGAGCAAATTGACAGGGATAATGACATGATATTTTGAGAGGTCTACACTGACTACGCAAGCAATGAAAGCAATGGAAAACTTTTTTTCCGCAAGTGTTGTAGAAATCCTGGAATGAAATGTCCACATACACGGGTTCCATGCATTAAGGTTAGTATCAGGTTTCTTGCACTTCAAAATTCTTAGAAATGTGATATTCACTGGTCATCTTATTCATTCTCTCCTCGGGTTTTAACGGTTATCGTGATATCATGATATCGATAGTAATGCTCCTTGGGTAAGCCTAGATGTCTGCATATCGCGATGTTCTTCAGTTTGTTACTGCCCCATCCTGATTGCTGCGGGATGCATACATGGCTGATAGAGAAAGAACGGACTACACATGAAAGATTTCATCACAAAATGCGACTTCCCAGTGTTAATAGGCTTACGTAAAAGAGGGTTGGAGAGGGAAGATCCTTATCGGGAAGATTTAGTTCCAATGCGACTCACCCGAAACATTAGGCCCATGGAGCACAAGGAGACAATAGGCGACTCTCCTTCCAGCTGCTCGTGTGAAACTCGTGTGAAACAGAGGAGAGGAAAGTACTTCCTTCTCGGGTCTCCACGAGGGGGTTGTGTGGCTTCAAAAAGGCATCCTCCTTGGACTATTTCAGAAATTCAGAAATGATTTTCCCATACAGAGATACCACAAGCGTCAAGCTTTTTGACAAAATAATGTAATCCACTTTCCAAGAGCAAAAGAAATCAACGATAATGGCCCCGCACCCACGTGAAACAAGCATCAAAGTACAACAGACGGTATTGTAAAAAATTATTGTTATTACCCTGAATAATGGAATGAATAATGTTAATAAATGGCAATACGATGAGAAAGAGATGCCCAAGCACAAGCACGGAGTAAAAATGGAATTTCCTCTTTGAATAAATTGTAATTTGATGGACCATGAAACGCCCACGGTAAGTGACTGACGAAAAACAAAGGCACCCAAATAATAATTATTTTTAAACAATGGGTTGAAAACAATTGCAAGTCCCGAGGGTATACTGGATATTGTTATTTTAACCCTTTTAGTGACAGGGGAACGATATATCCTCGTTTTTAGCCTACGAATCGGCTACGTGGCCTAAAAGGGTCAAGTACATTTTCGACGTCAGCGAAAAACTGGAAAATACGACTTTTTACAGTAACATATATAACATGCATAACACGTACAGTATAGCATACGGTAATATATCACAATGTAAGAACCACAACGCCCAGAAATAAGCGAAATATGCACCCTAAAACAAAACGCCATCAGGAATAGTGAAAGAGGAGGAGTGACGCATGATGCACAGGACCACTACCACGTGTATGCAACTTATAGGTCTTTATACTCTGCTTGCACACGATGTTCAAGACATGCCTGAATGTCAACCTCAACGCATCATGTCTAAGTTTGTGGAAAAAAATTTTTTATGAGCTACAGTGGCCAATGACATGCCGATGCAGTTGCTCCAGAGACAAGTGTGTTCTCTCACAAGTGCATTCCAATGCTTTTGCAAAAATGTAAAAATTCGTTCTATGCAAATTAAAGTAAACGAAGAAAGATATTACCACCTATGGTCACTAGAGGATGTCGTATTGGAAGAAAATACGTAGATGGTTATGGTGTTATGGAGTTATGGTGAGTGGCAGGGCACAACGTCTGATTTCATTATGATACTGTAGTTGCGATGTCTACAAACATTTGTATGTTGTTCTATTGAAGTTGTATGGAGTGGGGGCTGTAAAATGAATATTAAAAAATGTTCACAACTGTGGACGCGATGCAACAAAGGGTAAAGGTGAGGTAACATTTGGAAAACTCGGTTCAGTAAAAGTGGGAGATGGTTGAAGGATCGAAGATATCATGTGTGCATGTAGTCTTCGATCGGATTCGTGCCAACGAAAAGTTAGTTCACATTAACCTCAGACCACTCCACCGATGATTTTCGACATCTCTTAATTGCGGACGACTTGAACCCAACTCATGGGAAGTTTCAATAGAATTCTTCGATTAGTAGGAATTAGCAGAAGGTATTCCTTTACATCATCTCGCGCTCCCTCAGGATGCTCTAAAAAAAAAAGCATGGTTAAGTTCGATGAGAGTTGAGTTCGATGAGAGTTGAGTTATACTTACCGGAGATTGAGAAAGGACCATTGGAATCGTAAGGGATGATTTGAGGCCGGGAAGGTTCACAGTCCAAGGTAACACGGATTCATGGCTCAGGAGAGCACATGTTCATAGCCCAAGGCAGCACCAAGGCGACGAGCCCTAACTTAATTCCGCATCCAATCGAGGAGTAAAGAACGAGAAATAAACATGTCCGAATTTGTGATGGCTGCCTGCAACATTTGCGACTAAAAAGCGCAGGGGCAATATTTGCAGCTTCGAATCTGTACTCTTCTCGCTGAGAAAACAGAGTCTAATTCTGGATTTGAATTTCCTCCAGAGTGATCTGACCTTCCAATTCAGACTGACCTCTTTCGATCGGTCAGATGAATCTTTCTCTTCCAAGGCACATCTTTTCTTGCTTCAAAAAATAAACATTTTCAGAATTTGCAAGGTTCATGACATTTTTTTCAATAGGCCAAGTGTCGGTCAAAATTACATCCTTGATGCTGATATATGACGCAGACAACAGGTTAAAAAAAAAAGTGGTTGGCTCCTAGACGGATCATTCCCCTTAGATGCTTATTCGCATTTCTTCATCGTCGTCATCTTTGGCAAATTCAGAGATGCTTTACAGCGTTTCGCTGCGAGTCAAGGAATAGGATGCGATCGAGGTCAATGAAAGCGGAAGCCCCCCCCCCCCCCTCCTCTCACACGGGGCCATTTTGGGGAAGGGGCTGCAAATAATACGAGGCTCCTAAGAGGCTAACCGGTGACAGTAAAGAAAGATTAGCAAATGACGTGCGCAATGCTGGGTGGCAACAGCAGGTCTTGGCTCGCAAAACTTAAAAATCACATCGTCCACTCCTGTTGTTTCCATCAAGTGACTGAAAATTTCTCCATGCAAGGCCCTTGTACTCCATCACAGCGATAAGTGTCAGGTGGACGAATCGATCATCTGAATGCTGCCTATTTAAAGCGATGCCCGTGAAGATCTTTCAGAGGTTTAAAAGTTTTTTTAATTTTCCGGTTGAATTCGATTTGACGCACTGCAGGTCACTCAACTCAAATAATTTATTGACGTAATAGGCAACGCACATACTCCATTATAATTGCATAAGGGCAAGTTTGCACTCCTTACAAGAGATCCATCCCCTCAGGTGGATTTGGAACCAAGAGGATGCCCTTTTAGGCGTAAATCCACCTACTGGAGGGATGTCCACTTAGTTGAAAATCCATCCAGGGGGAGAAATCCACCTGATCCGAGGTACACGTAGGCAAATGACCAGGTAGATTTCTCCCTGGTGGGACATCCACCCGGTTCAAAATCCACCTATCCACCTTGCCGTTCAGCCCAAGTGGATGCAAGTGGACGTTATGTAAGAAGTCCGCCACCGGAATTCATGGAATACAACCATCAGGCTTGCTCGATCTCGATTTCGATCTCAATCTCGATCTCGGAACCTGTCTCGGCTCGGCTTCATTCTTCTGAGGATAAATCGTGGAAAGTATTTATAAATGGATATAACCCGAATGTCTTACGAATTATTTTCGATCGGGATTGGGGAAAAATCGAAGGCGGACGAACACATCGATCACGATAGTTTAGATTGAAATATTCACAGAGTTGAAGATGATAAGGGCTTTTTTTTTTTATCCATGTACGTACATAGACCTTCCCATCCCCATTTTCCACATCCCTACTTGCTCTCTCCCTCTCTCCTCTCGATGGACTGGCAAGACTGCTCCCACTATGGTTACTTTCGACACCCGCCTTTCATTGGGAATAAAGAATACATGGCTGTGGCTATCCTGGCTGCTTTGGCTACCGTACGGGAGAAGTTCAATCAACACCCGAGAATTTTCCACATTACTGAGATCCCACAGTGAACAAAGGGAGTTGAACACACGAGTCAAGTCGTGTCCAGTAGGTCGAGTCTAATTCACATCCCATTGAATTACCATGATGACACTCCTGCAAATCTTCAAAACCTCTTAAAAGACACAATGAACACCAGTTTTACTATGGCTCGTTAATTAAAACTCCTGGATGGCTTTTAAGCTATGCATTGACGTGCACATTGGGCTCCATGGGTATTTGCTAAGGGCAAAGGTAGATTGAAAAGCTTCGAAAGCTTCACGGGTCTTATTTGAAGTTCGACTCAAATTACCTCGACATTTATTCAATGGCATCCATGACATCAGAAGCCAAGACGGGCAAAATTTTCTACCTTTTTTAAATTGAGTTTTTCGCAAAAATAAGGAAAACGGTACACCAAAGAAAGCTTTGTCCCATGAGAAGAGTTTATCCTTGGATGCTAAGAAATCAGTGTCAAAAAAAAAATTCAGCTCTCTATATTCCGCGGTTTGGATGCCAGAGCGCTAACAGATACACATGCAATTGCATGACGTGCAATTTCCTGTGGTAGTCAATGCTTTCTTTCGCAGGTGTCATACGTTGAATCTTCAATCGGTAAGCCTTCGGCTTACCTCACTCTAGCTTCAATAATCAAGACCACTGTTGATAACTGATGATATCAAGGATATTCTCGGGAGTTGAAGCTGCAGTTTCTGTGTTGTCTTAATGGAGTAATTTCAGGTTTTTACTGCGGCGACGAAGAGGCATCTTCCCGAAGTGCCGGGCCGGTGAAGATAAAAAATAGCTGATGCAGTGGTGGATATCACCATTTTCCTTCTTACAATATTTGTCTGACGTTGCAAGGACAGTGCCAACTGCTGTGATCAGTCTGACTTAACCTATATACAGTAATGTATGTAGAATGGCATCTCGCAAATGAAATGACGTTTTCGGAATATAAGGGGCAATGGATTTTGTTTTTATTCACTAGAAAAGCATGCGTGTCACACGCACATCACATGGCATTCGAAAGGACAGTTCAGCACTCAAGGCCGTGACTAAGGGTGACATTCATATATTATTTATCACACATAGCAAACAATGCCCTTTCATACATTGCTAGAGATTGGCACGGATATGGCACTCCACAGGTAGAGGAGGATCTACACTCTGAAATTTAAATCCTAATAAATTCAGACAAAATGAATATCTCTTGATTCGCAGAGGTGCTCTTAAATATAATAAAATGGGACGAGTGTTACGATGGGGAAAGACACGTATTGCTAACTTTGGATGGGAATGAATGGCAAGACGTCCCTCAGCTTGATTCTCAGGAAATATACGGGTTTGTGGGCCATTAAAGTCCTTTGCCTTGGATCCTTAGTCACGATGATTGGAATCAATGGACTTTCCTCAGGGCGAATTGAAGTCTCAATCCTGGCACTGCCTGATGCCGATGGTTCGACGTCGAGATCCACGGAATCTGATATCGGCAATGGGTCTTGTTTCTTCGCAGAAACAGCAGACGGTTTTTTAATTCTCATGCCAAACTTGGGGCTCAGTTTTTCCATAATTTCCTGAGGGGTGTCATCCTGTTTGACATCAGAAGCAGTAGACAAGCTGGCATCAGAGTCCTGGATTAGTCCATCAGCAGATACAATTGGGTCATCTTCATTCTCGGAGAATCCATCGCTTGAAACTTCGTCCCTGCTTTTATCAATAAGTTCGCTATCTTGAGGAATTCCTGCCTTTGAATCTTGATTGTCTTTGGCGTCTGTGACATCATCTGCTCCTTGTCCAGAGGACGAAGAACCAGCAGCATTGTTATCAGCATCATCTTGCCCAGAAACGCTGTCAATGTCAACCTTGCTAGCATCATTCGTTTCATCATTTGAAACAATTGGGCCATGAACATCATCGGTATCACCTGCTGCATCATTGCCGATATCCCCTCGGTCATTACTATCATCGGCCGCATTCTCATCATCGATGTTACCATCGGATTTGTCCAGATCAGTGTCATCAGCACCATCATTGGATCCATCATTTTCAGTACCATCGCCATCAGTGCCATCTTTACCTGCATCATCAGACCCATCTTTCTCTGCGTCGTCCATACCATCATCAGAACTATCTTTGTTTGCGTCGTCGGTACCATCATCAGAACCATCTTTCTCTGCGTCGTCGGTACCATCATCAGAACTATCTTTGTTTGCGTCGTCGGTACCATCATCAGAACCATCTTTGTTTGCGTCGTCGGTACCATCATCAGATCCATCTTTCTCTGCGTCGTCGGTACCATCATCAGAACCATCTTTCTCAGCGTCGTCGGTACCTTCATCAGAACCATCCTTGTTTGCGTCGTCGGTACCATCATCAGATCCATCTTTCTCTGCGTCGTCGGTACCATCATCAGAACCATCTTTGTTTGCGTCGTCGGTACCATCATCAGAACCATCTTTCTCTGCGTCGTCGGTACCATCATCAGAACCATCTTTCTCTGCGTCGTCGGTACCA